>LPNX011095922.1:0-27500 GCA_001517045.1 Pseudotsuga menziesii | reverse complement strand
TATTGTTTTGATAGTTGTGTTGCCTTTAAACTTGGTTTCGTCGTCTTTTCAGATGTAAAGGCAGTCCCTCGACTGTCTCGCCAGTCATATAATTTAAATTTTTTTTAAGGACCTTGTGAGGGCATGGTTGGTTTTGCAACCCTGTGATTCTATTTTGATTGTGTTAATGGATATTCTCTTGTTTAGCTAAAAACATCTTTATGGTGTTTTTCCATAGTTTGTACAAGCTTGCAATGCCATGCCGTCAGGCCTTTATTTGGTCCTATTAAATTTCAAATAAGGTCGTAAGTGATTAACCATGATATTGTGGAGTCTTGATGACTATGCCATGATAGGAAAATAGAACAAGTTTTTTTTTTTTAAATTCTGTATGAACCCGTGAGGGTTTTACATTTTAATTGAGTTTACGGTGGATAACATTTGAAAACCTGGGTTTGTACCTGTCAGGATTTTACTCTGCAGTACAAGTTTTGATTGGAAAACAAGAGCCGTGATGCCTCTGTTTGAATATAATTATTGTCACCAATATCTAAAAACAACCCTTTAAACTAGGCCCTAAAAAACCCTAAAAACAACCCTCTAAACTAAGCCCTAACATTTCCTAATCCTCACGACCTCCTTCATTATGCATTGGAGACATTTACCCGACATGCACACTTAATTTGGTCAATTTGTCCGTGTTAAACCACTATCCTAAGTTTTATTGACTTAATCAGCATCAGATGAGCACACTATGACATCAGCATGAGCACACCCATGCCTACCTTCAGTCAAGGAGGCCAACTAATCCTTCTCCTTCATTCAGGGAGGCTAACTAGGCTTCCTCCTTCAAACATAGAGCATTTCGGGGGTGATCTGAGTGTCATAAATGCACCTAATTGCTAACTAATTTTTACAATCAGTTAAGCTAAGTGGTGAAGGCGCCTCCATTCATTATATTGATTATTTTTATTAACATTTGTGAACTGGAGTCAGCTAGGGCGCCTCCAACCACCTCTGATGACCAATTTGACTTCAATTAACCTCATCGGGGTTCATTGGAGTTAATGATGCGCTACCACTTGTTGGTTGGCATACATTGACATGTGTCTGAGCTACTTTCAGTTAGACTTAGTCATCCATTGCACTCCCACTTTAGTTAGGACTCAGTTGAGTCAATCTGGACTTGATCAGTGGGTTAACTAGGTGTGTTTAATGTGGCTTACATTCAGTCAAGCTACACCCATTCATTCAATTCGAATGACCTCCTTGGAAATTTGAATTGTCTTGGCATTCATGCACCTTGCATGATCATTGTATTGTATTATTCATTATTCATTGATTATACAGAGCTGCTACTTCCATTGCAACACCATTATGCCATTTTCATGCTTAATTGTCTAAAATATCTTATGAGACTTTGTTTTAGTCCCTATATTACTGTGACAGATTAATATGGTATCATAGCTCATGGTGGGTCGAAGCTCAGATCTCTCAAAAACATGGGTTTTGATAGATCTTGCATGAAAAATTGAGCCAAAGCTCAAAATTCCAGCACTGCACCAGAAGCAAAGGATTACCACTTAATACCCCAAGTTAAGGAATTGTTGATCAAGCTTTCTTGATCAACTATGTTGGGTGTGATGAAATCCTAAAATGTGCAGGCTGTTCAACCTTACGGTGCCCCTTTTGTTGTGATTTGCAGGTTTTAACAGGTGAAAATCATTCACTACAACAGTTTGAGATGGCTTCTTCCGTCAAATTCTTGACTCCGTTCAATTTCCATTCATGGAAAGGAGATATGGAGATCCAGCTACGTGCCAGAGGACTCTACCGGGTCACTATGGAAACTGAAGAAGAACCTACTCATGTGATAGACAAAGCTAGATTCTTGAACAAGAAAGATGAAGCATTTGGATTCTTGTGCCTCTCTATTTCCAGGGATCTTCTTTTCCATCTCTCGGGATTGAAGACTCCAAAGGAAGTTTGGGACAAATTGGACACCCTGTATGGAAAATAGGATGATTTGAGAGTATACCATCTTGAAAATGAGTTGATGTCTCTCCAACCTTCCAATTTCGAGACCTTAAATGATTTTTTCACAAATTTCAAGCACATTGTCTTACTGTTGAAGCAATGTAAGGTGGAGAAGGAGGATGATCAGCTCATCCTTGCCATACTCTCCAAAATTGGAGCTGATTATTCAATGTTTGTCTCTACATTCCATGCGGGGAAGCTCACAACCCCTGGATGGAAGATGCCTTCACTCAATGCATTCATTGAGTCCCTAACAAGTGAACATCATAAGCTTGTCCAGATGGGGATCATCAGATCCTCCCGTGATCAATCCCTCTATGTTTCGGGGCCCAAAGCTATGAACAGTAAAGGAAAGTAGTAGAAGAACCCAAAAACCAAATTTGAAGCTCCTGAGCCTAAAGTTGAAAACCAGCAACGTGAAGAGCCTTTCGGCTTGAAGAAGAACAAAAGCAAAGGGCATCATGGGAAGGAAAAATTCAAGTGTTCATATTGTGGGAAGGGCTTCCACCTTGAACATGCCTGCATGAAAAAGAAACTTGATGAATCTACTTCTCTTCTTAAGAAAAATCACATCAATCTTCCAGAAATATTTCGGAGGAGTGATCATCAAGATCGAGAACCACAGCATGAAAGAGGCCGTGCTCTCATGGAAAGCAATTCGAAGTCCAAAGCTCTCTTGATAGATTCTGGAGCTTTGAATCACATGATGGCTGAAAGAGACTCTTTCTCATCTTTGGAGACCGGCAAATCCATTCCCATCCACATGGGATATGACTCCACAATCATATCCGAAGGACAAGGTACTGTAAATCTTGAGCACGGTTACTTTTCCAATGTTATGTATGTACCTTCTCTTGCATCAAACCTCCTAATTGTTTATCAAATGAAACATACAAGAGTTCCCAAGAGAGTCTCCTTTAGCCCAGATGATGTAGAGATCATAGAACTTGCATCTAGAAAACTTGTAGCAAAAGGCCTTGCAAACCATCATGCAAAAGCCTATAGGTTCTCCCATTTTGTGGCAGATGCAAAGCCCACCACATTGCTGACTCATGGAAATGAGGTTAGTATACTTTTGCATGAGAGGTTCGGCCATATAAAATTTAAGTACTTGCAACAATTACAGAAGAATTCTATGGTTGAAGGACTCCTGGTCATCAAAGCTACCACCGGAATTTGCAAGGGCTGTGTTGTTGGAAAGCACCCTGAGGATAAGTTTGATCGGGGGAAGGAAATACGAGCATCATCAATATTGGGGCTGATACATTCTAAGATCAGTGGTCCCATTCATATCACATCCATGAATGGATCAAGATACATTATCAATTTCATTGATGACTTTTCCAGATACACATGGGTCTTTTTTATCAAAAAGAAGTTGAAAGTCTTAGAAAAATTCATTGAATTGAAGGCTTTGATCGAGAATGCATCTGGAAAAAAGATCAAGATTTTGAGATCTGATAATGGTAGGGAGTATATCAGTAATTATTTACTGCATATATATTCCCAAATTGGTATTCAGATCCAACATTCAATCCCCTACACTCCACAACAGAATGGTGTAGCGGAGAGGAAGAATCGGTCTCTCAAGGAGATGACCACTTGTATGTTGGAATCAAAGAAGTTGGATGAAAATTTGTGGGCTGAAGCCATGAATGCTGCAGCATATATTTATAATAGAGTTACACACTCATCCATGAAAGGGAAGACCCCTTTCGAAGCATATTTCAGACACAAGCTGAATGTGTCGAATGTGAGGGTGTTTGGGTCCACTGCATGGGCCCGAGCTCCGCTTGATAAAAAGGAGGGATTTGCAACCGAAAAGCATAAAATTTCTATTTATTGGATATAATAATGAATCTAAAGGTTTCAATCTACTGGATATCAGAACAAAATAGATCATAATTGAAAGGAGTGTCATGTTCGATGAGCCTCTTCATGAGGTAGAACTAGTGAAGGAGAAAACTGATGAATTTCCTTCCTATTCTACTGAGTATTTGGATGATCGAATTGGGGATGATGACCACGATTTGGATCCTATTATTTATGGTATTAGTGAACAGAAAACATCAAATTCTGAATCAGAACCTTAAGTACAATTTCACCTCCCAACTTGGGCTCGTCAGCCACTCTCCTCCATAGGTGATAACATTGGAAATCCGGATGATCCAAGGAGAACCCAATCCGATTTCCAAAGAGAAGGAATTGCGCTCTCTTGTACTGATGATTTGATGTATGAATATTCTTATTTAATGATATTTTTATATCCTAATTCTTACTACCATGCTCGGAAGGATCTGAGATGGCAAGCTACCATGGACGAAGAGATGATTTCTCTTCAGAAAAACACTACTTGGGAACTAGTTTCTCTTCCTCCGGGGAGGAAATTGGTTCAATGCAAGTGGGTGTTTCGGATGAAGGTTTCTAATGATGGAAAAACCTAAAAATATAAGGCAATGCTGGTAGCAAAATGTTTCTCCCAGGTCCAAGGTATAAACTACCATGATACTTTTGCACCGGTTACAAAAATGGACTCCATCCGCCTAGTTTTGGCAATTTCTACATCTAAGCACTAGGAAGTGCATCATATGGATGTTAAGTATTCTTTTCTGCATGGAGATATACATAAGGAGATATACATGAATCAGCATAAGGTCTAAATTTCTTATTCATATTTGTTTTGCAAACTAAAGAAGTCACAATACGGGTTAAAACAGGCCCCAAGAGAGTGGTATTCCAAGATGAATGCCTTCCTTCTCTCGCAAAACTTCCAAAGGTAAATCAGATATGAATGTGTATATACAGTAGTATGATGGAAATTTGATTATTATTGTTTTATATGTTGATGAATTATTGATTACAGGTATCACAATTACTTCTATTTCAGTCATCAAAGCTGCTCTCCACAATGCATTTGAAATGATCGATTTGGGGCTCTTGAAGCAATTTCTGGCGCTCGAAATTGAGCAAAATATTGATGGGATAATGGTCACTCAGTAAAAATACACATCAGACCTGTTAGCCAATTTTAACATGGCTGAATGTAAGGATGCTCCATTCCCTTTCCTTTTAGGGATCATCCTTGAAGAAGGAAAAAAAACACCTCCCATGGACTGTACTATTTATCGACAGCTGATAGGTAGTTTGCTCTACTTGAATCATTCTCAGCCTGATATCTGTTATGACATGAATTCTATGTCAAGATACATGCATAATCCTCCTGATATTCATTGGAAGGCATCCAAGAGGATCCTCTAGTATATTCATGGAATCAGGACCTACGGCATTCACTATGCTGCAGACTCCGAGCTAGAGCTGGTTGGTTACATAGATTCCGATTGGGAGGGTGATTCTATTGATCAGAAGTCTAATTCTTGATATGTCTTCATGTTTGGTGGTGGCCCCATTTTTTGTTCTATAAAAAAGCAGGATGCCATAGCATTTTCTTCAGCAAAGGCCGAGTACCGAGGAGCGGTGAATGCTTGCATCCAAGCTGTTTGGTTGCAAGACATTCTTTTAGAGTTTGATCTTGGTAGTACTTTGTCCACTGTCCTCTTTTGTGACAATAAAAGTGCTATTAAGATATCCACATATCAATTTACCAGGCAGAGTACTAAGCATGTAGAGATACACATGCACTACATCAGAGAGTTAGTGCATGACAGGACCATCATTTTGCAATACTGCCATATTGATGAGTAGATTGCAGACATCTTCACCAAGAGATTTTTAGAAAATAAGTTCACTTACCTCCGTTCATTGTTGGGGGTGAGTTCATCAGGGTGATCAGATTACTTTCAGTTTTCAGCTTGAGGGGGGGTTTTTCCCACTGGGTTTTCCCTCTTTTCCTCACTTAGATTTATTTTTAAGCATTTTTTGAGTTACATTATTGTACAGGGTGACCTATGGCCTTTGTTTCCGGGGTGCTAGCATTTCATGCATTTTATTTTTACTTCTCCTAAGTATAGCTTAAGGGGGGTGTTGGAGACATTTACCCAACATGCACACTTAATTTGGTCAGTTTGGCCTTGTTAAACCACTATCCTAAGTTTTATTGACTTAATCGACATCAAATGAGTACACTATGATAACAGCATGAGCACACCCATGCCCACCTTCAGTAAAGGAGGCCAACTAAGCCTTCTCCTTCATTCAGGGAGGCTAACTGGGCTTTCTCCTTCAAACAAGGAGCATTCCGGGGGTGATCTGAGTGCCATAAATGCACCTAATTGCTAACTGATTGTTACAATTAGTTAATATAAGGGGTGAAGGCACCTCCCTTCATTATATTGATTATTTTTATTAATATTTGTGAACTAGAGTCAACTAGGGCACCTCCAACCACCTCTAATGACTAGTTTGACTTCAGTTAACCTCATCAGGGTTCATTGGAGTTAATGATGTGCCACCACTTGTTGGTTGGCATGCAGTGACATGTATCTGAGCTACTTTCAGTTAGACCCAGTAATCCATTGCACTCCGACTTCAGTTAGGACTCAGTTGAGTCAATCTGGACTTGATTAGGGGGTTAACTAGGTGTGTTTACTGTGTCTTTCATTAAGTTAAGCTACACCCATTCATTCAATTCGAATGAACTCCTTGGGAATTCAAATTGTCTTGGCATTCATGCACCTTGCATGATCATTGTATTGTATTATTCATTCTTCATTTGTTATACAGAGCTGCTACTTCCATTGCAGCACCATTATGCCATTTTCATGCTTAATTGTCTGAAATCTCTTATGAGACTGTGTTTTAGTCCCTAGATTAATGTGATAGATTAATATGCCCTATTTTGGGCAGCATTATTACAAGCTGTAGCAATGAATTCACTACTCTTTGAGGTCTTCTCAGATGTCTGCAATTTTTTTTGTAGACTATCTAGGGTTCAAACAACCCACATACAATCCTTTGAGGTTTGCATTATCCTTAGGGGAAACCTCCAATAGTCCTTTATAGGACTGTCAAATTTGTGACAACCTACAGTCCACTTCTTCATTGTCATTCCAGGATGTTACAACCTTCCTTACAACCTTATTCATGTCTTCAATTGCATTTGTAGACTATACCTAAGCCTCTACCCACACATATAACAAACACATGTTGAGTTAAAAGTTAGAATCAATAATAATTAACTCATTTTTTTATGAGCCAAGTCAAGCTAATAATAATTATGAAAGAACAATTATGGTTAATATTGTAAATGATGCATACTGTCTTGTGGCATGCTTAAAAACAAAGGTTTGTGGGTTTATAATTTTTTTGTAAGTATTTTCATTGCTCTGAATCTTTGGCATTGTTGGTCAATGATAAGTTGTGTCTCATGTACTTTAAAAGTTTTTTAATGTTGAATAATTACAACATGATGCAATTAATATTTAAGAGTGAATTGTCTATCTAGTATCTTCAAATCTTGCAATGGATGTTATTATGCAGTTATCGTGTTTATTCCATTGTTGCGTTTATGTTTTGTAACTAGTAATATGTGTTGTGATATTTCACAACAGAGTATTTGTTATCAATTAATGAGGTATTTGCGAGGAACATGAGGAAAATATTGGAACACTTCAAAAACAATAATCTAGATATGAAATGATTGGAACTTAGTTTCATAATAAAACATATCTCCAAGAAACATCCATTGAAACATAATTGTGTTTAGGGTACCCCCCCTAGTGCTAGGTCCTTATCCTATGCACTGAGTGAAGAGAAGCTGTTGTTGAGGTGACAGTTGCAACACTTCTAAGAGTTTCCCTCAACCAAAACCTAGTGAAGACCTTCTATTATAGCATATTTCACCACTCTAGGCGAATCACACTTTGTATGGCCTTCCCCTGTCCCGCTGCAGACTCCTTACACCCCATGGACCAATTTTTGTCCTTTGATGTTTCCTTGATCATCCCTAAAAACATATGAAAAATGATACACGCGACTTTTAAACCTATAAGCGCGTATATATGTGGGTTTGACCACTAAAACCATGTACATCAGGATGTGTGCATAATCCAAATCCTTTTGGAGTTTTCCTTGACATGGATCTGACTCATTTGACTCCTGGCCTTCCCTATGCCTTGAGATCGCTCGGATTCGACCTTTCATTACCCCTTTGAAAAGCTATATAAGGAACCCCTTGGTACATTGAAGGCATAAGAGATATTTGAGAGAAAAGAAACTATAGTCCATTGTTGTCGGAACTTATGCTTGAGTCTGCATCCCTTTGTCCCTTGGAGCACTTTTGTGTTCTTCCCAAGCTTGCCTTTTGCTTGTGAGCTTGCTATCGAGAGATGGAGGATTGAAGTGGTGGAGGCCCAAGTGGGGGATTTAGTTTCTCCGGTTCGTAGACGTGCCGTCAAAGGTTGTATCTTGTAATCTCTGATTTATATTAATAGAAATATATTTTCCTGTCCAATGATGTGTGTTTGAATTTATATTTTATCCATGGGATTATGTCAAATTCTTATACATTATTGATTATATATGCTAGAATAGATCTAACACCATAATATATAGAATGCTTGTATTGTTTACTTGTTGTTGAGGAAGTAATCTATCAATTCAAGTTGAAGTTGGAAAGCTCAACGGGGATCTACTTCAACCGTCCGGAATAAGGTACGAGGTCTGGTCCTTTAGTGTTATACATTTAATTTCTATTGCATATTGGAAATGATTGATTTCTGGAGTCAAGCTGTCTGTTGTGGTACCCCAAGCCATATGAATTTCTCTTTGTAACACCTTCCAGTTTAGAGGTACTAGTTTGTGTGGTAACATGTGCCACTGTTTAGTGTATTAGAAACACCACACATGCACACATAAGGTAATATATGAACCTTGAAATTTTAACATTTATGATTCTGTATGCAAAAATATTGGTTCAAAGAGAACTATGTCTTCGAGGTTGAAAGAAATGAAACTTATATCCACTTTTCCTAGTTGATATTTGTATATGAGGCTAATTTGTATTGGAGTTCGTTTACTAAGATTATTGGAGCTTTTCTGTGATTATTAATTTACCATGCCTCGTAAATGGATCAATGTTTCTTTTCTTCTTCATAGTTATAGTTTTTTTTTACTTTTGTTAGCTATATAGGTTTTATTCCAATAGTGGGTAGGCCTTTATAGATTTTAGATTTTTATGTAGAAGGAAGAATTTTTAGCATTAAGGAAACAATAACTAAGCTCTTTTTTATTTGTTCTATTTTTTGTGAGTTATAGGTCCAAATTGTTGTTTCAACAGCTCACACATTGATTTCTATTTGGAGTATGAGCCTCATCCATCATCTACAAAGAAAATTAAACATTATAATTATAATTCTAGACATTAAACATTATAATTATAATTATAAACATCTAACATTATAATTATTATTATAGATGTGCTTGCAGTTATTTTTATTGTCAAGTTCAATACATTTAGACATCTTAGTCACGTACAATTTCTAAATTTTAAATCTTGTGTGGTGGTTTCCATTATATTTCTTGATTTTTCATCTTGGCATGTGCCAATATTAAATTTGGAACATGTATGACTTTTAGCAAATTGCATTTAATATCAAATATGGAACATGCAAAGATTATAACGGTCAAACTCTGATATCTGCTATAGGCACCTCCTTTGGAAGGTGACATACCACTTTGTTATGATAGCTAAAAGCAAGCAAATTTGGATGTGGTGGGTAAAAACTAGCAAATATGGTTGAAAGTCAACTCATTCATGTTCATGTTCAAATTTAATGACATAAATTTGGGGGAAAATATCCAATGCAAAAAATATGATAAACCACAAAGTACTCCCTACCCTTTAGCCTATAGGAACCTATGGGAATTGAGGAGTTTTAAGCAAAAATTGGCTTGCTTGTTAAAGTCAAATTCAGTGTTTTTCCATTGTGTTGTTGGGTTCCTCTCTCTTGGTGCACAAGCTCATACGCTTGCATTTTTTGATTTTGTAGGTTGGGATTTTCCTCGAACCCTTGTTTTTTGGGTGATTGCATTTTCTGTTTCATGATGTACTCATTTATTATATGAAGTAATACATGTGCATTTTTACAAACAAATGATAAAAATTGCCATTTATTTTTTCTTGAGACCACATGTGCACACTTTCCTAGAGTGCCCTACGTTTTGAGGCTATTTGTAGCATGCTTGTACTATTCCTAGTGTATCATTATTTAGAGTTTTTGCATTGGAGAAAGAGATTTACCTACCATTCCTTTTCTTGGTATGTGGTTACCTTCTCAAGGTATTGTTGGCACATTTATTGAAGGAGATACCAACTATTATTGGCACATTCTCTTAGGGCGCATCTCTTAGGGCACACTCTCTTAAGGCGCATCTCTTAGGGCACACTCTCTTAGGGTACATCTCTTTAAGGAATATTACTATTAGTGATTTCTTAGGAGAAAGAAGAAATTTGGATTCATGAAAACATTTATACAATTATAGACTCCTATGCACAACTCCAAACTTCTCTACATATTAAATTGTTTATATGGTTACTTCATAATGTTCCATAGCTCCCAAGTGGTTGAAACAAAATGTGAATTTGTTGGAGTAAAAGAGTATGGTATTTGAATTGGTTAGGATGTTAATCGAAAGCATTGAGACCATGTAAGAGGAATGTGTTGAGTTTTAACAGACCTTGGTTTGATCAAACAAACTTTATTAAATTAAAAAATGCCTAGATTTATGATCACCAGAGACATTTAGAGGTTATGATATTTTACAACAAATCACAATGCCATGACGGAAAAGAGAAACTACAACAAACCATGATTCCATTATGAGAAAGAGGAAAAAAAGGCATAACACTTGACAATGAATACCTAGTAACCCCTGAAAAGCACACATACTATTACCTTAAAAAATAATACAGTGTCTGTCTTATTTAACAATAATTGACATTAATTGAATTTCATTGACCATTTGTAAGTTGTAACTATAACTCGATTGTCATTTGTTCTTATATGTATTTTCCTAGGGTTATGCACTTCAATGGAAATCCATTATGTGGAAAGCTTGTTTTTGTCGTTGTTCATCACTTTTCATAGAGCTATTCATGCTCATAAATTCCTTTTAACACTCCAATTTGGCCCAGATTTAGAGGTATTCCTGTTTGGTGGTGGATAAGTGCACAAGGGTGCCCAACATGCTGAAATAGGGATTCTTCATACCCTTTTTTATTGTCATTGGGTTGCATTGTGAAACTCTAGATCCATATTTTATCTTATATTCTTTTGGTTGATTAGAATTTGGGAGCTTACTATAGGTGGATGCTTGTCCTTGGGATATGTGCTAGAGGTTCACCTCTTAGGAAGGATGGGCCCTTGGCACAATATGTGTGTGGGTATATTTTATGGAGGAGTTCTAAGCACTAGGACCACGAGGGCTTGGTTCTAGGAGCATTAACACCAATCTAGGAGTTGAGCTGAAAAATGTCATACCTTTGTGAATGTGCTTTAAATGTTACCTTGTTGCATGGCATCCTATGTTTCTATGCATTTTGTGTGGACGAAGAGTAATAGTTTTACTTTTATTCCTTTTCTCCTACTTAAATATTCATACCTTTGTGATAAGAGTCTTAGTGGCACATCTAAAAACTACTTATGCCTGAGCTAAAACTACTTATGCCTGAGCTAATCGGTCTCTTAGTTTGAAGGGAAC
Organism: Pseudotsuga menziesii; assembly: GCA_001517045.1. Taxonomy (NCBI): domain Eukaryota; kingdom Viridiplantae; phylum Streptophyta; class Pinopsida; order Pinales; family Pinaceae; genus Pseudotsuga; species Pseudotsuga menziesii. The sequence goes on along the minus strand of LPNX011095922.1, from coordinate 15,827 downwards.
TTATAAAAGATATCTTGGGTTTACCTTTGCGTGCAATGATTGTGAAGAACTTACTATTGACACACAAACTAGCACCCCTAAAGTACAAGGTCTTCACTAGGGCTTAGCTTAGGGAAACTCCATAAGTGTTTACACTATCACCTCAACAACAACTCTCTTTAGCATTTGGAGAAAAATTCAACAATAGGGGGGATTCCTTAATCTCAACTAAGTATCAATAGTATACCTTAAGGGACGATAATTTGGATTTGTGATTCAATACATTAATTCCCAAAGAAATACTTCAATACTAGGTTGATTAATTTTGACTAGAAACTCAGATCTGGTTATTAGAAATTGCAAATTGATTTAGGGTTTTGATGACTCCTTTAGCTTTAGATTTCTAAGATTTGATTTGTAGGTACTTGCTATTATTTAAGTATAGAGTTAGACCAGCAATGATGTTTATAACAGCAGAACAATTCCAGCCTCTTCAATGATAAAATTTAGGTGCAAAACAATGCTAGGAATGAAGCAAAATATCAAGATTTATATGTAACAGTTAAATGAAGCCTCAAATTGTTATCAGAACTACCAAATTGTATGTTATTCAATGCTTATGAGTTGGTAAAATAAAACAGTAGATTGCAGATCTGTAGTGGACACCTTTGTGATAAAAAGATATGGGAAAATTAATGTTTCTTTGAGTTAATTCTCATACCAGAAAAAATAAAAAATCTAAAACCTACTTAGATTGCTATTATAAGAGTGTTCTTTTGATGTAAATTAAACCAGAAAATTGCTCTTTAAACAACAGATAATTTAACTCGATGAAAGATGGAGTAAATAAGTACAAATAGAGCTAAATTCTAAAGCAAACCTAGGATTTAATTCACCTTATTTTTCTGTTATGAACGAGAAAGCAAAATTGAAGGTACTGTCCTACAATATAGCCCTAAAGGAGACTCCTAGATGATGTATTGTCTATGGTCTTGCCGGAATTATCAATGCTAAATATATATGGCACTAAAGTACATAATGTAGAATGACAAATAAATGCAAAACAAAATGTATAGATCTTTTGGTTTGTTCTTTTGCATATTGATAGATAATTACTGCCCCTTTATTACTTTTCCAATAGTTTGATGAATTTCCCTCTCACCATAAAGTGCATAATAATAAGTAGAGACATAGTTTAGCATCTCACCTTTTTTAATTTACAATTTTTTTTTCACAATTATGAGTAGATATTTAAAATAAAAAAGGCCTAAGGCTAGGTGTCAATTAGTAGGAGATTAAAAAATAACCTTGCATTTTGCTAATGTCATTTTTTTGTGGCTATTACACAAGTTAGGGTGGTGATGTTGCTACTAAACCATCTTAAATTATTCAAAATGGAGCTATCTCTTATGTTATAGATCTTTATTGGAATTAAATCTTCATTCTGCTGTCGCTTTTGCTCGTGTGAGGTCTGATATCTACCAAATCCACTTAATATTATATACTGAAAGGCATCTACAATAGTTTATATTTGTTCATTGAAGTATGCCAAGTTTGTGCAATACCAAGGAGAAAGTTGAAGTCGTGGAGGACACCTTTTTCCATTGCTGTTAGTGCATCGAATTTTCCAGGCATGCATTCACCTTCATTTTGAGTAAAATCTAGATATGGAAATTTGGCATTAAAAGTCTGATTTATGCTTTAAATTATTACTGTAGCATTTCATTTTGCAAGCTTAAATGTTGTGGATGGTAAATGTTACATATTCTATAAGAAATTCCTTCTAAACCATCTAAGGACAATCATCATAAGGATTGGACAACTACTGCTACATTCAACTATATACACCGGCATAGGTCCATCTTAAACCTGGATCTAAAAAGTACCGAGAGGGATCCAATTTCTTTAGGTGTAAGTTATTTTTATCTTAAATTTTAAATGTTCATAAAAATTACACCTCAAACATTTTGATCCCTTTACTTTTTGGTAAATTTGGGTTTAACATGGATCTTTTAATTACTTTTCATTTAGTTTTATGGATTTTTTTATGTCGACTAGCATAACGTGACTAATGTGATAGGATCTCCCCATACCGGGCTGAGAACACCTCGCTTCTCTCGGTGCAACTACAACTGTTTGTCAAAGTCACAGACCAAATCACTTATAGTCTGTTACAACCCAGTGTATGCAAAGTATTTGTAAAAACATATACTCGATATCTACAATGAACAAGGAAGAAATCAAAATTTTAGAGAGGGTGTACTCTACAACAGAGATATATCCATAAAGTTAAGAGTAATTGCATGAATCCTGAAACCCTTCCAGACTACTTACACAGTAAGTGCTATTAGAGGGAAATGTGAACATAACAATACATTCTTTAAAAGGAAATTATTCAATTTTGCTGGTTAAATGCCTTTGGTTATACTCTGGTCAGATAAGCTTATTTGTTGTCTCTAGCATGACAAGTTGGTCCCCTTGGTATTCAAAATATAGGATTTGGTTTTTCATTTACAAGTACATAGGTAGTTTAATGTGAGACTTAGTAACATTGTAAGACTTATATGACTAAGTTACTATTTTTACATCAGCATATTTTTTTGAAGTCTTATGTCGTCATGTATTTTGAATGATGCTCTCTTCTGGTTATTACTTCCTTTAAAACTTGGTTGGTTGTGTGAAGCAAAACTATTTACATGCTTTTAGTTTGTTTTATTTATGATCTAATAAGGTAAAGTTTGTAGTCTTAATTATCCATCCAGGCTAATCCATGAAAACGCTATCTTCTCTTTGTGCAGAAAACAAAGAAAAACAAATCTATTTAATGCTTTCTATTTTCTTGAAAAGGAAACAAATCCAAAATCTGGATTTTGGGTCTTGTTGAGGGTGAAGTGCTTCTACAAAGTGAAGTGCTAGAGGGTGAAGTGGTGCTACAAAGTGAAGTGCTGGAGGGTATAACATTATTTTTTTTAATCCAATATCTTCGTTCTTAGCACTAAGCTATAGCTTAAAAACAAATTCTTTATAGGTGATGAGATTTGAATCTGGGCATAGTGTTCCTGTCCTAACTTCCTTTGCACTTTCCAGTGTTATTACTAGTCTCTAGGGATATCTGTAAGATGTTGTCATGTTTTAATCACTAAGAAACAACTTAACTATCATTGTTTTAACCACTAAGAAAACCAAGGGTTTACACTGTGGGCTCTTTGCACGGTGGTCTTGTCCCAACCACTAAACCATATCCAAGGAGATAGATTCCTTTTTTTGTTGGATGTTCTTTTGAATGGAGTGTGCATAGCTCCTTGCATTTGGGTCCCTTTTTTTATACCAAAGTTACAGTTCGAGAACAATTTGGGGTTGTTGGGATCTTTGTTGGAGACACTTACCACCATACACACTCTTTTTGGTCAAATTGGCCTAGTTAAACCACTATCCTAAGTATAATTGACATCAATTGACATCAGTGGAGCATTAATTGCCATCATCTATTCACACCCATGCCTACCTACAGTCAAGGAGGCTAACTTAGCCTTCTCCTACAGTCAAGGAGGCTAACCGTAGCACTCTAGGGGTGATCTGAGTGATATTAATGCACCTAATTGCTAACTGGTGGTTACAATCAGTTCAATCAGTTAGTTAAGGTGCCTCCTCTCATTAAATGTATTATTTAATGATTATTTATTATTTTTTAATGATCTAGAGTAAACAGGGCACCTCCACCAACTTCTGATGATCAGTTCAGCTTCAGTTAACCTCATCGGGGTTCATTGAAGTCATGGAGCACTAGCACTTGATGGTTGGCTTGCTATGACATGTGTTTGATCTCCTTCAGTTGAGATTCAGTCATTTATTGCACTTCAACTTCAGTTAGGGCTTGGTGAATCAATTAGGGTTTTGGTCAAGTGGTTAACTGAGTGTGAACCTATGGTTTAGAGTCAGTTAAGCTAGACTCACTCATTGAATTTGAATTGCCTCTTTAGGTATTCAAATTCCTCATGGATTCAAGCCATTGCTTGACATTGGTATTGTAACTATTCATTTTTTATTGAATATACAGAGAGGAAACCATTCTGGTTCCGATTAACACCATTTCATGAGTATTTGTTGATTATTCTTTGATGAGATTGATTCTTTGCTCCTAGATCAATGTGCAAGATTAATATGGTATCAGAGCATATGACGAGACAAAGATCTATCTCTAAAAAACAAGCTTTTTGACATATTTCTCCATGAAAAGTGAGCAATAGCTCAAAAATATAGCACTGCACTAGAAGCCAAGGCTTACCACTCAATATCCCAAGTAAAGAACTTGTTGATCAAGCTTGCTTGATTGACTATGCTGGGTGTGATGAAATCCTAGAATGTGCAGGATGTTTGACCTTACGGTGCCCTTTTTTGTTTTGATTTTTAGGTTTTAACAGGTACAACTTCGAATGGACTCATCAATCCCTCTTCTCACCCCATTCATAAGCTATTCCGAATGGAAGTTGAAGATGATTGCATCTCTGAAGAGACGAGGTCTCTATGAGGTGTCTATTGGACTTGGAAAAGAGTCTTATGAGAATGATAATGACTGGATAAATGACGGTGATAGAGCTTTTGGAGCAATATGTCTGGCCCTTTCTCCTAGCTTGTACTACCTTATTGGTTCTGCTGAATACCCAAAGGATTTATGGACAATATTGGACATATTTGGAAAGCACAATTAGGATCATAATAGTACTTTGGAGATCACATCCAGCACCACAAGATTTCTTTATTCAAAATTCTTGGCCTCTACTCTCTCTGATGAATTTGTTCAAGATGAAGATGAAGCAGAATCTTCTACACAGTCAATTCGAATTGAAGAAAGTCTCCATGCAGTGACTCCTTCTCCTGATGCTTCGGAAGTTCATGAGATATCTGATATCTCATCTCCTCATATTGCTGAAACATAATAAGACATTCAGATCTCTGATATTGAATAAAAATACTGCTGCACTTCCATGCAAACATTCATCGGTGATTTTCCTTTGAATTCTGTGCAAAATTTACCAGTAATTGCTTCTGAAAGTGAAGAGAAATTTGATTTTTCTTCCTCTAATGTTGCTGCTGGTGTGAAAATATGTAAAAACTTGGATATTTTGAAATAAATATCAGATTATAAGAGTGTCACATTCACTCCCCATGATCTAGATCTTCCATCAAAATCCTGCAGGATTGCATGCACCAAAATTCAGAATTTTGAAGAAAAAGACAACTGTGCATCCACCGTCTCAGTTGACCATAATTTTGGATCTGATATGAACCTTATTGTATATGATATGATATTATTTGGATATGATCTGATATTTCTTGGTTCAAAATTTCAGTTTCATAAACCTTTCGTACTGCTTGTAGCTGTTCTCATCAATGGTGTGAAGAAACAAGTACCGCAAGTCTCCTTCGAAACTGCTGCTGGGGATTTGATTTCATTTCATAGTTTTGGATCTGTTGTGAAATTATTTAGATATGATTTAATTTATGATATGATATTATTTGGTTCATATTTTAAAATCCAAGATCTTTCATTCATGCTTGTAGCTGCTCTCACCAATTCCGGTGTGAAAAATCAAGTACCGCAGTTCTTCTTCAATTTTGCTGCTGGGGATTTGGTGTTAGTTTCCTATTATGTGGTTGCTGATATTTTATTTTGTGATTCATTAGCTATTACAAAAGCTATATCAGATTATGGATCTCAATCATTCACTCTCCAGAGTCCCAGGGCTTCTCTACCTTTGGTCACATGCTCATCTCCTCATAGAACTAGTAAAGAGGAAGACATTTTGCATCCGCTTGGACACTTGCTCCTAAGAATTGGGGATGATTTTACCACTCATGGTTTTCTGTTCAAGGATGAAACATATCATTTTCTTGAGTGTTCCACACATGGTTCGAATCCTCAAGAACCTTTGCTCTTTCTTCAGATGATTTCAGCTGCTCTACATGGGTCTAGTTTTCATCGTGTAGCTGTTTATATTTCTGATTTAGTTGAGTGCATTGTTCTTCTTCCAAAGTGGAAGATTCATCCAGACATATTCATTTAGTTTGGATTCAGAGTTTCACATGCACAGTCTTAGGATACTGCTGCATAGAAGAACCAATTCTTGATTTACTGCTTAGTTTGAGGCGGGGGGGTATTTTTCCCATCAGGTTTTCCCCATTTCCTTGGTTATATTAAGTAGTTACTTTATTGTACAGGGTGACCTATGGCCTTTGTTTCTAGGGCCCTATCATTTTTATGCATCTATTTTTTCTATCTCTTCCTGAGTATAGCTTAAGGGGGGGTGTTGGAGACACTTACCACCATACACACTCTTTTTGGTCAAATTGGCCTAGTTAAACCACTATCCTAAGTATAATTGACATTAATTGACATTAGTGGAGCATTAATTACCTTCATCCAATCACACCCATGCCTACCTACAGTCAAGGAGGCTAACTTAGCCTTCTCCTACAGTCAAGGAGGCTAACTGGAGCACTCCGGGGGTGATCTGAGTGATATTAATGCACCTAATTGCTAACTGGTGGTTACAATCAGTTCAACTAGTTAGTTAAGGCATCTCCTCTCATTAAATATATTATTTAATGATTATTTATTATTATTTAATGATCTGGAGTCAACAAGGTGCCTCCACCAACTTCTGATGATTATTTCAGCTTCAGTTAACCTCATCCGGGTTCATTGAAGTCATGGAGCACTAGCACTTGATGGTTGGATTGCTATGACATGTGTTGGCTCTCCTTCAGTTGAGATTCAGTCATTTATTGCACTCTGACTTCAGTTAGGGTTTGGTGAGTCAATTAGGGTTTTGGTCAAGTGGTTAACTGAGTGTGAACCTATGGTTTAGAGTCATTTAAGCTAGACTAACTCATTGAATTCGAATTTCCTCCTTAGGTATTCAAATTCCTCATGGATTCAAGCTATTTCTTGACATTGGTATTGTAACTATTCATTGTTTATTGAATATACAAAGAGGAAACCATTCTGGTTCCGATTAACAACATTTCATGAGTATTTGTTGATTATTCTTTGATGAGATTGATTCTTTGTTCCTAGATCAATGTGCAAGATTAATATCCAAGGAGATAGATTCCTTTTTTCATTGGATGTTCTTTTGATTAGAGTGTACATAGCTCCTTGCATTTGGGTCCCTTTTTTATACCAGAGTTACAGTTCGAGAACAATTCGGGGTTGTGGGGATCTTTGGATGTTGGATATGATAGTTCTTTTATATCTTACATAGAAGGAGGACTTTATACCTACTGATATTTGTCTTGTTCATAGTGTTCCTATCCCAACCACCTGTAGACCTACCCATAGTGTTCATAGTCAACACTATCGAGTGCATAGAGCTCCTTGCATTTGGGTCCCTTTTTTATACCCAAGTCAAAATTTGAAAACAAACTGGGGTTTTGGGGATCATTGGATGCTGGATATGATGGTTCTTCTCTCTATCACATAGAAGGGGAGATTTATACCTAATAATACTAGACTTGGTCATACTGTTCCTGTCCCATCCTCCTATAGACCTACCCATAACGTTCATAGGAACATTGCTCTAACCACTAAGATGCAACTTGAAGACCATCTTCGTTCTGACCACTAAGCTACAGTCTGAAAAATACTTCTTTATGCCTGGTGTGAAATGAATCTTGGCATAGGGTTCTTTTGATTAGAGTGTATAGAGCTCCTTGAATTTGGGTCCCTTTTTTATACCCAATTTATAGTTTGAAAACAAATTGGGGCTTTGGGGTCTTGAACACAATCGAGTGTGTAGAGCTCCTTGGATTTGGGTCCCTTTTTATAACCAAGTTACAGTTTGAAAACAAATTGGTGCTCTAAGTATCTTTGCATGTTTTATATGATGGTTCTTTTTTCTCACACACAGAAGGGGGACTTTATACCTAATGATATTTGATTTGGCCATAGTGTTCCTGTTCAAACGACCTATAGAACTTCCTAAGTTACTGATCTTCCTTTGATTGGAGTGTACAGAGCTTCTTGTATTTGGGTCCCATTTTTATACCCAAGTTATAGTTTGAAAACAAATTTGGGCTTTGGGGATCTTTCAATGTTGGATATGATGGCTCTTTTCTCTCACATAGAAGGGGGACTTTATAACTAATGATATTTGACTTGGTGAATAGTGTTCTTGTCCCAACCGCCTCTAGACCTTCCCATAGTGTTCATAGTGAACTCTATGGAGTGTATAGAGCTCTTCGCAGTTGGTTTCCTTTTTTATACCCAAGTTACAGATTTGAAAACAAATTGGGGCTCTGGTGATATTTGGATGTTGCATATGATGTTTCTTTTCTCTCACACAGAAGGGGGACTTTATACCTAATGATATTTGACTTGGTCAGTAGTGTTCTTGTACCAATCGCCTCTATACCTGCACATATTGTTCATAGTGAACTCTATGGAGTGTACAGAGCTCCTTGCAGTTGTTTCCCCTTTTTATACCCAAGTTACATATTTGAAAAAAAATTGGGGCTCTGGTTATCTTTGGATGTTGGATATGATGGTTCTTTTCTCTCTCACACAGAAGGGGGACTTTATACCTAATGATATTGGCCTTGTTCATAGTGTTCTTTCCCCAACCGCCTGTATACTTGCCCAAGTTACAGAGCTTATTTTTATTGGATTTTATAGAGCTCCTTGCATTTGGGTCCCTTTTTTATACCCAAGTTACAGTTTTAAAATGATTTTTTGCTCTAGGGATATTTGGATGTTGGATATGATGGTTCTTTTCCTTCACACAAATGGGGGACTTTAGACCTAATGATATTTGACTTGGTCATAGTGTTCCTGTCCCAACCACCTATAGACCTACCCATAATGTTCATAGTGAACACTAGGAGTGTACATAGCTCCTTGCATTTGGGTCCCTTTTTTATACCCAAATTATAGTTTGAAAACAAAATGGGGCTCTGTGGATCTTTGGATGTTGGATATTATGGTTCTTTTCTCTCTCACATAGAAGGGGGATTTTATACCTAATGATATTTTACTTTTCCATAGTGTTCCTGTCCCAACCGCATGTAGACCTGCCCATAGTGTTCATAAGAACAATGTTCTAACCACTAAGATGCAGCTTGGAGGCTCTCTTTGTTCTAACCACTAAGCTACAATTTGAAAACTGCTTCGTTATGCCTGATGAGATTTAAATATTGGCATAGGGTTCATGTCCCAACCACCTTCACACTTGCCAGTGTTATTACTAGTGCTATCTGCATGTTGTTGTCTTTTTCTAACCATTAAACCATGAAGACGAAGCTTGGATACTATTTTCATTCTAACCACTAAGCTATATCTTGAAAACATTTATTTTATGTGTAATGATATTTGAATCTAGGATTAGTGTTCCTCTCTCAACCTCCTTTACAAATACTAGTGTTAGGCTATCTGCATGTTGTCCTCTTGTTCTAATCACTAAGCTATAGCTTCAAAACTTGTATAAGGTTATCTACATGTTGATCTCTCATTCTAATTACTAAGTTGCAACTTGAAAACATCTTTATACCTGAATAAAAACTTGGGCTCTTTGGATGTTGGAATTATGTTCTCCCCTCTCTCACACAGAAGGGTGCTTTATGCCTAATCATATTTGACTTGTTCAGAGTGTTCCTGTCCCAACCATATTTTACTTGGTCATAGTGATTCTCTCCCAACCGCCTTTAGACACTGCCAACATTAATAGTAGGGCTCTTTGCATGTCACCAGTTTGTTCTAGCCACTAAGATGCAACTTGAAAAATATCTTCATTTTAACCACTAAGCTACAACTTGAAAAATATTTCTTTATTCCAAATTAGATTTGATTCTTGGCACAGTGTTCTTGTCCAACCATTTTCACACCTGCCAATGTTATTAGTAGTGCTATCTACATGTTGTCATATTTTTCTAACCACTAAGACGTAGCTTGAAAACTATTTTCATTTTGAACACTAAGATTCAGCTTGAAAACTTCTTCTGCATGATTAGATTTGAATAATTTCATAGTATTTCTTTTCCCACCACCTTTATGACTACCATTGTTATTACAAATTCTATCTGCATGTTTACCTCTTGTTGTAATCACTAAGCTGCTACATGAAAGAAATATCTTTATACCTTCAATTGGGTTATTTGCATGTAGCTTGAAAACTATCGTCATTCTAACCACTCAGCTATAGATTGAAAATATATTTGAGAGGTCATAACTTACCTCACACATACACCATAGTTTTTATACACTATTGAGATTTGAATATGGGAAAATAGAATCTCTAGGCTCAAACAAGCACACGTTTCAACAACAATTTATTTTTAATTTTTTTTTGTAGAACCGTCACTATTGCGACAAAAATCCCTTTTAAAAAACTACCATGAGCCGTCGATATAGTGAAGAAATCCCCTTTACAAAAATTTAGCATAGCCGTTGCTATAGAGACGAAACCATGTCACTATTTCGACAAAAATTCCTTCCATGTTCCGACAAAAACAGCGTCGCTAGTGTAGAAACTTCGTCGCAACACCATTGTTTTTTTTGTTTTAAATGTTGCACTTTGTCACTAGACCAACAATTTTTTGTTGCGACATCATTGTTTATTTGTTTTAAAATATTACACTGCGTCACTATAGCAACAAAATCTTCGTTGCTACACCAACGAATTTGCGTCGCAACACCATCACTATTGCGATGAAAACTGATGTTTTGAACAAAAACAATTTTAGTATTTTAGTCGCTATTGTGATGAACTGTGGCAGTTGTTGCTACAACGACAGAAATTTTCCCATGAAAAGAAGGGGTCATGTTCGTCGCTAAAGAAACAAAAAAGTTTTTCAATAGCAATGATTTTTCATGGGAAAAATGTCCACATGTACTAGTGTGGGTCACGCCGCGCCTGCATATGAATGGCATGCATCCCTATTGCAACTGAATGAATCACTAATATTTCACCACTTTTTCCCCCGTAAGTCATGAAACCTTCATTGCTGCAGCATGCAATGCCCCCCAATACACCAAGAATTGAATTGCACAGTCCTTAGGTCACTTTGTTTCCTTCACAAACCAAAGGTTTTGGTATCACGCTCCCTTAAAAACCTTCACTGCATCCAAATCCATCCACAGATAGTATTCTAGTTCCATCCAAGCTACAAGTGCAATCAAGATAAGAAACTAGCTGTAGGTGAACAGTCTCTGTCCTGCTTGGACTGCTAGTGCATCGTCTACCAACTGGTTAATTAAGAACATCGACTAGTTCATCTGCACCTCTTGTGCACACTTCTTCATGCATGCAATGACACCCGAATCACATTCATTGGGGAGGTTCATTTAGACTATCTTGCTAGCTAGAATCCTCACTGCGATGCGGACAACCTGATCATTTATATTGTCAACGTGGTACACCCGTTCGTCGCGCTGCAGGTTGTATCTTTTCTTCAGCTTTGCAGCCAACTTCCTGTCGTTGTATTTCCCCTTGAAGTATTGCGATGGGTCAGTTCCCTCCTTGGGAAACCCCATTGATTGGTCCCACAAAGTCCACAACTCATTTATCAAATGGCTTCAACGTCACCTGAGGTACTAGAGACATCTCATCCCTCTTTGATGGTTTCCTAGTTCTTTGACAGACGTCACAAGTCTGCACATAGTTAGTCACATCACCACTAAGAGTGGGACGCCAAAGCCCTCTGTGGAGCACCTTCCTAGCAGTAGCACGACCTCCGAAGTGTCCACCTATGACTCCTACATGTTCCTTTGCCAATATTTTCCCTTATTCATGTGGTAGGACACATCCCTGTAAGATATCATCCGGTCCTAGCTTAGATTTGTTCAACGATCAACTGAAAATCCGTGGCTTTAACAACCAACTACTTCTTCTGTAGTAAGCTCCTATGGTGCTGTTCCCGTCGCCAAAAACTGAACTATTTGATCGTAATAATCATAAACCATCTCAACTCTGAATAGTTGCGCATCTGGAAACCCATCTTCAATGTTTGTCAGTTCTTTACTTGTCTTGATTCATGATAAGTGATCTGGGACAACATTCAAGCGACTTAGCTTCACAATTATCTCAAAATCAAACTCCAGAAAGAGAAGTATCCAATGACATATCTTCCCCCCAACATAGGCTTATTGACCAGGTATTTCAAAGCAGAATGGTTCATGAACATCTTGGAATGACCACCCAACAAGTAATGTCAAAACTTATGTAGCACATACAACATTGCCGAACCTTCCCTCTATGTTGTAGTATAATTCTTCTCTGCAGAAAACAACTTGTGAATAGCGAAAGCAATCAAGTGATTAAGATATCCTTCCCGTGGCTGTTCCAACACCACTCCCAGTGTAATTGATGATGCATCCACATGGACATGGAACTCCTTAGTCAAATCAAGAAAAAATAGTATTGGTACAGAAGCCATCTTGTCCTTCAGTTTATCAAAACTTCCTTGACACTCTTGGCTCCATACAAATACCGTATCCTTCTTTAACGACCTCTCCATAGGGGTTGTGATCGCAACATAAGCACATATGAACTTGCTGTAGTATCCTGTGTGTCCCAGTGTCTAAGTTGCTTCACATTTGTAGGTGGTGGAAAGCTCAAAATTAGTGCAATGTTTGCTAGGTCAAACAACAATCCTTACTTGCAAACAATGTGTCCCAACAACATCCCAAAAGTTACATAGAAAATACACTTCTTCTAGTTCAACACAATCTGATGTTGTCAACAATGCTCCAACATCAGCCATAGATTTTCCATATGGTCCTTGATCAATCCATAAACTGTCTAGTCATCCATATAAACTGTTACGGAGAGAAATTCCTATGGCTTGGGGTACCACAACAGACAACTAGACTCCAAAAATAAATATTTCCCAATATGCAATAGAAATAAAATTTCTAACACTAAAGGATCGAACCTCGTACCTTATTCTGGACAGTTGAAGTAGATCCTCGTTGAGCTTTCCAATCTTCAGCTTGAATTGATATAATACTTCCTCAACAATAAGTAAACAATACAAGCATACTATATATCATGGTGTTAGATCTATTCTAGCATATATAATCAATAATGTAAAAGCATTTGACATATTCCAATGGATACAATATTCATTCAAATACACATTACTGGATAGGAAAAGATATTTCTATTAATATAAATCAGAGATTACAAGTGATAACCTCTGACGACACGTCTGCGAACTGGAGAAACTGAATCCCCCACTTGGGTCTCCACCACTTCAATCCTCCATCACTCAGATAGCAAGCTCACTAGCAAAAGGCAAGCTTGGGAAGAACACAACAGTGCTTCAAGGGACAAAGGGATGCAGACTCAAGCATAAGTTCTGGCAACAATGGACTATAGTTTCATTACTCTCAATTCTCTCTTATGCTTTCAATGTCTCAAGGGGTTCCTTATATATCTTTTCAAAGGGATACTGAAAGGTCGAATATGTGTGATCTCAAGGCATATGGAAGGCCAGGAGTCATATGAGTCAGATCCAAGTCAAGGAAAACTCCAAAAGGATTTGGATTATGCACACATCCCGATGTACGCGACTATAGGGGTCATATCCATGTATGTACGCAGTTATCGGGGTAAAATCCACGTATATCACTTTTCTTATGTTTTTAGGGATGATCAAGGACACATCAAAAGACAAAAAGTAGTTCATAGGGGCTAATGAGTCTGCAGCGGGACAGAGGAAGGCCATACAATGTGTGATTCACCTAGTGTGGTGAAATCCGCTATAACAGATGCCCCCTAATGTATGAGATTAGAGGGGTTATACGATGGCCGAAATATATTATAAGTCCATCCCAGAAGTGGAGTGATGAAGGTACCGAAATGGAAGACCAGCCACCTAATCAGCATAGTACAATAATACAACTCTGCATATAACTGCAAATACATATAGCAGTCCCGGATACATAAGAGTACAATGGCCATGAATAGGCATGAAACATGGTAACACATATGTGGTCATCACCACGTACAATATACATAGAATAGAATCTCCATGATGAGGATATACAAAGGACCATGATCTCCACAAAGGCTAAAGATATACAATAGATCAAGATTTTCATAGTGGCTGGAAATGTCTGACATATACTGGAACAAGTCACACTACTACATTTCGACCCAAAATCCGACGGCCGTCATGTCGGATTTTCGACACTTTCCTGTCGCATGTACGACACTTTGATTTTTTCTTAAGCGTCGGACACGTGGCGTCGGTTATCCGACACTTAACTAACCGTCGGTTAAGCGACACTTAACTAACCGTCGGTTAAATGTCAACCGTCGGATAAGTGACAGGTATAACCGTCGCTTAAACCATTGCTTTGGAGAGTAAGCGTCGCAAATACGACAGATATAGCTGTCGCTTAAGCGACGGAAATGGAGAAGAGTCGTCGCATTTGCGACAGATATATCTGATTTTTAAGCATCTGGGTGTCACCAATAACCGTCGCATTTGAGACAGCTAGCATCACCGACCGTCGCAAAAACAAAATCTATATCTGTCGCTTAAGAGATGGAGATGAATACGAGGCGTCGCATTTGTGACACCTATGACTAGTTTTGGAGTGCCACGTATCACCAAAAACCGTCGCATTTGCGACAGATGGCATGGGAAAGCATCGCAAAAACGACAGAGATAGCTGTCGCTTAAGCGACAGAGATGAAGACGAGGTGTCGCATTTGCGACACCTATGACTAGTTTTGGAGTGCCACGTATCACCAAAAACCGTCGCATTTGCGATAGATAGAATGGGAAGGTGTCGCAAAAACGACAGAGATAGCTGTCGCTTAAGCGACGGCAGTGAATTTTTAAAAAAATATATATATATTAAATATTTATAAGCCCATTTCGCTTTGAAGGGTTAGTAGATAGTGAGCCCTTCAATGCTGATATGCAAAAATAAATCCCTTCAATGCTGATATGCAAAAATAAATCATTCTTTTTGATTCCCCCTCCTACTTATCAACAGAAGTGTTATATAAAAACTTCCAACACAAGGGTCGGCTGCATGCCATGACGATGTGTAGACACGCAATAGGTGATCGTTCGCATTTTAGTTCCTACCACACCTTAGACTTGAAAGGGATAAGGTCATTTTTCGTTCGTCAGTATTTAGCACTCAAAATCATGCACTGATGCCATATGAACGGGTCAATTATAATAAGCCATGGGGTTCATAATAGAGTGACATGGGGGCCAATGGACACAAAAGAGTGTAATGGAGGTTCCCGCAGAGAGTACAATGTAGATCTAGGTTGTTTTGTGATCTAAGTCGATGAGGATGTAAGTAAAAAAACATTACTGCCCCAACATCCATGGAGGAATACTGGGGGGGGGAGAGTTAATGCCAAATACCTAAGATGATAGTCCAAAGGCCTAATAAAAGGTAATTTAAGGCCGGGAATCCACATAATATAATCTTAAAAAGGAGATCATATTCTCAATGGTGACGAACATCTGTGGGAGAAGTGAAAACTCGAAACTAGTTGACAACCTCTCGCATAGGAACCAGATCAGTGACCTGAGGGGTGGGAATAGGTCTCGAACAATGTTGGTCAAGCTAAAGAAGTGTTCCTGGTTAAGAGGGAGTAGAAACACCGCACAAAGTCACTACGGGGATCTAAGTAAAGTCCCTCGCTAGGACTATTGAAAGAACTAAGGGCATTAAATAATTCTTCATCATGGGGAATAATGAAGTTGAAGCCACAGATTTACTGTAATGTAGGGGGTATTAAATAGAAGAACATGCCCCAAAGGAGAACGGTTATTTCCCGCCTCCAATCCAAAGGGGGCAGGAGGTAGTTCTATAGTAA
>LPNX011095916.1:0-26561 GCA_001517045.1 Pseudotsuga menziesii | reverse complement strand
ATTAGAGTTACCTCCAATGTAGAGGTTGGTGGAGTCCGTTGCGCTGGTCCGATGTCGGTGGCTCCGAGCTCCGAGCTGGTCCTTCTCCTTCTCCGATGGTGTAAAATAGGCCAAAAGGGGTCTCAATGATGGAAGTAGCTTGATGGTAAGCTAGGGTTTCACGAGATGTTTTGGCAGAGTAAGGATGCTATGACTGTGGATGTGAAATGAGGGGGCTTCACCACTTATTTATAGTTTTTTAGTGGTGAAGTGCTTGCCCATGGTTTTTGGAAACCATGTGGTTTAGGGCAGCTTGTTTAGGGTTTTTTTCCCTTTTTAGGGTTTTCCTCCTTTTTCTTCATTATTTTTATTCCTTTTCTTCCCTTTTGGGGATTTTTGCTATTTTTGGAGGAATTTTGGTTATTTTTGGAGGAAAAAGGGGGTTTTGGGGCCTTTTGGAGGCATTTTAGGCCTTTTGGAGGCTTTTAGTGGGATTTTCAGGGAAATATGGTAGGTAAATGGACGAATGAGCCATGAAATGGGGTAGATGAGGTAGTTAACCATTTTTGGGTGTTAACACTGACGTGCAAGCGCAAAACAAGTGCGTGGTGGAGGAAAGGTAGGTAAAGGAAGAATTGCAAGCACAGAGCATAGGAAGCTACGACGAGGATCGCTGCGACAAGGAAAGGTAGATCTGAGTCAGTGGAACATTTGTAAGTATAAGAGTTAAAGATGAACAGTTGCAAGTCAAGGAATACTGTAGAAGGATGAGTCGACAGAATACTAAAGGACAGTTTTGTTGCTAATTATGATATGTACAAATAGGCTGAAAGATGTTGCCATGGCTAGTTAAGGCTGTGGTTAATGTAATGCAAAACTTTTGTGGCTAGGTATGGGCCAAAATTAATGTAATATAAGATATTTTGTAGCTACTTGGGTCTGTAATAATTGATTTGTGCTCAGTAGACCCTGCGCGGTCTTGTAAACACTATAAATAGGAGGAACCCGCTCTGTATAAGGGTTAGATTCAAGAAATAGTTTCAATTTAGCTATTCATTTATCTTCATTAAGATTTTCTAAGGGTAGAATTATTGTGAAAGATCAGAGAGGATTCTAATAGTAGTAGGATGTTGAGTTGTGGATTTGAAGCTGAGTGCACATACTGTTTTGTAGGAGTTAATATGAAGCTGAGTGTGCAGATAGTAGAGTAGAAGAGTTGATCCAGGCTATGTGCGGATCAGTAGGAGTAGATAGAAGAAATAAACTAAAGAGAATGAGAGTAAGAAGAGTTGAGCTAACAGACATATCTGAAGAACAGTCTACAAGTGTCATAGACTGTAAGTGTCATAGACTGCAAGGTGCTACCTATATTTATCATGCTAGATGAAGAGCACCTTGGTGGTTTTTCCCAGATGGATTTCCATGTTATTTCCTGTGTTGATGAATGTTGAATGGTGAGTGTGAATGGTTGAATCTTTAACTATCAATGTTGAATATTTGATGATCTTCCATTATTTACAGTTAATGTGTGAATGAATGTCGCAATATTGATGAATGCAATAAATGAATGAATAACTAAAGCACTATCGAGCACTGTGTATTACTCCTATTAAAATACTGTTAAGTTATAATATTGTCGCGTTGTTTTCATTTACGTTCAAGGAATCAGCTGTGTCACATAGTTGCACCAGTTGTTAAATTTTGCAAGGATAAAGTAGCGTTGCATGTTGGCTGTGTTGCACTGTTGAGTAGTGAAAGACTCCATCCCCCCATCTCTGTCGAGTGCCTTGGTTGCATGCCAAGGGACTGCACTCCCTCACCAACTACGAAAACATGGTTCTGGAAGTTACACATTAAGATATCTCAGGTGAGACTATTCCTACCTCACAAGTGTTGTTGATTGATCTTACTCTGTCGGGCCAATGTCTTTGGGTGTTTTGTTGGTTTTGTGTTGTTGTTGAACCTGGGTTGCGTATGTAAGGAAAGAGGCCAACATTTATAGAGAAAAGTTCCTATGGCTTGAGGTGGACCACAATAGACAATATGACACCATAAATCAATCCATTTCCAAGCATGTGATATATATAAATGAAGCTAACACTAAGGGATGAGAGTCATACCTTATTCTGGATGTTCTAAGAAGATCCCCATTGAGCTTTCAATCAAACTTGTCCCTACACTTAGTCCTCGACAACAAAGAGATATACAAGCATGATATATATAAAGTGTTAGATTCTAATCTAGCATATTCAATTACAACTTATAAACAAATTAATTACATCCATGGCTAAAAATATTCATAATTACTGATGCAATGGACGAGAAATGGATATTTCTATTAACATAGACAGAGATACAATTGACAACCTCTATTGGCACCTCGTGAAAATCAAGAAACCGAGTCCCTCCACTTGGGCCTCCACCACTTCAATCCTCCATACAAAGGAAAGCTCAAAAATACAAAGGCAAGCTTGGAAAAGAGAACTAATGGATGCTTCAAGGACAGATGGATGTAGACTCAAGCATATAAGAATGGGGCACAATTTCACTATAATCTCTTTACTCTCCAAAGATCTCCTATTCCAATGATTCATAATATCTCAATATATAACCCCTCAATGGGTAATGAAGGGTCGAAACAAAGCGTTTCTCTGCATATGGAAGGAAAAGGATCAACTAATTCATTACTTGATGGGGAAACTCTAATTTGTTTTTCATTTTTTGATCATAAAACCCGATGTATGCGAGAGATAGTGGTGCAAGCTGCGTATACACGTGATTTAAACTTGTTACACGCTTGTGTTTTTAGGGGTTCCACTAGAGCATCAAGGTAATGGTGAGAAAATGAGATAAAATGAATTTGCATAGGGAAAGGGAAAGGCCATCAAATCCTTGAAGTATCAGGTGTGGAAAATCATGTTATAACAGGTGTTGCAGATCATGAGTCTAAGATTTACAAGTTTTCATATTTTCTTCCTTACTCCTCAGCAAATGCGCTTATGTTACATGCCAATGAGATTAGTAGGCTATGGAATGCCATGGGGAACCTCAAATACATATATCTTCAATATTTTACCAAATAAAATATGTTTGAAGGGCTTCCAAGCATTAAATTCTCCAAAGGAACATGCAAGGGATGCATTGTTGGGAAGCAAGCAAAGCACAAGTATGACAAGGGGAGGGAAAGAAGGGTTGTTTAAGTCCTCGAATAGATCCATTTATATCTGATAGGACCTCTTTCCACACCCTCCTATGGAAACTCAAGGAGTTTCCTAACATTCATTGATGATTTTTCAAGATATTGTTGGTTGTTCTTCCTCAAGTTGAAGTCTAAAGTGTTTGAAATCTTCAAAGATTTCAAAACTTTGGTTGAGAACTTCAGTGGGAAGAAGATAAAGGTATTAAGGACTGATAATGGAAAGGAATATGTTAATAAGAACCTACAACATCTTCTAGTGTGTGTTTGTTTCCATGGTGTGATTTAAATATGTGCAAGCATCATTTCGAGTGCGTGTATGTTTTCCTAGCGTCGTGACCAACGCGTTTAATTTACACGAGTATCAATAATGGTGCATGATTGTTTTATGGGCGTACCGAGGAGATTTGATTTTTGTTTTGAAAAATATATTTATTGTCTTCTTTTGATAAATGTAAATGTACTTTATTAAAATAATTATGTTTTAATTATGTATATATCTCTCTATCTATATGTTTTTTGTGAAAGTTATGTGTTTAATCAGAGTCAAGAGTGATAAACTAGACTAATGATAACATCATGACTAATACACTATTGTAGGAGAGTGAGAGATCAGAAAGATAAGAGAGAGAGGTGTTTTCTACCTCGACCTATTTCCCAACATACTACGCATATATTACGGCATGTTGGCATCCAAATTTTTTATGAGGATGCTAAATCATTGAGGGGTCATTCTCAAATGCTAATGCACTTCATCTGTCATTGGGATCAATGATGGTAGTATTTTAGGGTGCGTCCTGATTTTTGGTTCCAACCCATAGAGGATGATGTATACTACGTCATAATATTATATAAGAGAGGGGAGGATCTTCCCCATTTCCCTGATGTCCCACTTGGAGTTGTATCATCCAGTCAGATGACATATGTACTGAGATATGTTAGTGTGGGTGTCATTATCCCTAGTGACTTAAGCTAGTTAGTGGATAGCTCCAAATATCCTCTTTTCATGAAGAGGAGGTTAGGTTCCTCTCACTTTTGGTCATGAAAGTGGCCCATGTAATGAATTATGGGAAACACATTAGTTTCCATTTATTATATTATTTTTATTACTTAGTGCAAATACCTAGATGCATTAAGTGGTGTTCCATTTTTTGTGGCAATTTTTTTCTTTGGATCATTGTCACTCTATATTCGGTGGAAGGATAGTCTTTTGGTTTGATTCAAAGTTTTTTAACTTATTTTTTGAGATATTTTTGGTCACTCAGACCTCATTCTGTATCCATCCTCCTATTTCAATGTTTGAGGTGCATATGCACATGTGGTGGAAGAGATCTGGTTCCATTTCCATGGAAGTATCACTGGAGAATCACTTGATTTACTTGCCAGCGAGGATGATAACACCTTGGATATGGTACCATACCCACACATAGGGTTGGATTGGAAAGGATGTACCAACATTTGATTCACCACGGACGAGCCACTAGATTGTAGAGGTAATATTAGCTTTATGTTATGATTAATTTAGTTGCATTTTATTATTTTCTTTACATTGTTTGATTAAATTTTATAATTATTGTTCTCTTCAATTTTGCAGATATCAACACTTATGTTGGGGATGTTCCTCCCCAAACTAATGATAACATGATAGAGGCAGAGTATCTTCCATAGTTATAGAGATTTGGCTTGTGATGCATGTCCAATGCTAGATTCCTCCATGAGATGGTGGATCAGTTGTTTGTGTTGTTGGCCAACAAGGATTCACCTTGTTCGGGCCAGCATGATCATGATAGAAACAAAACTTGTTGCAACTTGGAGTAGAATCCCATTTGATATGAAATCACTTATGTGTTATATCATGGGTGCAACTGTCACACCCCTTTCACTCAATTTGACCAATGGGTGAGGGACATGACCTAAATTAAAGGATTATAAATTTCAGCCCTTATCCAATTACAAATTCATAACATTTAAAATATGTGTGTAGATGCATAACAAAAATACACAGTGGAAATAAAATCCATCCACACACGCCATGCATTTACAAGCATAATAAAAATATCATTGCACATCATATACAAAGAGAATACGTATATTTAATTAATAATATCCATGAAATTGGTTGTGTAAGAGTGATTTTCCACCCAATCGTAGAAACTATGTCCAACTTATAATCTCTCTAACGATAGACCAGCCCCAACCTAGGCTATAATACCACCAGGGCAAAGGAAAAACCTACAAGCTTCTCTCTCTCAACCCACAACCTATTATTCTCTCTATGCTTAGACAAATGCACATATAAATATATACAGAGATCTCACTCTTCCATTATATCTATGGCACTCCTTACAACTGCCCCACACAACACAAGAAAGGAATTCCTCTTCACTTATGCACAATTTCCTTAGGAAATCCAACCCTTACATTGCTTACTAGTGTGTGCAATCAGAGTCCAATCTATTGTATGTTTCTGGAGAACCTAATGTAGCAAAAAGTATGACTTATCAAGCATACATGAGTAGTAAATCTCAATTATTAAGGTTTCTTATCTTACCCAAGCTCTATTATCACCTACAACCATCTATTTTCTCTTCAAAACTGTAGCTTTGTCTCGATATTTTAATTTTTGGGTTATACACAGTCTGGCAAGGGTCATGAACAACCATAGGAAACTCTATGTAGTGTAGAAAATATGCATGAGAGAATGATATAGGAGTGTTGAATCCAACATATATGCTATGATTGTGAAAATACAACTAACATAGATTTTGACTATAGAAGAAAAGGACTTCTAATAGATAATATAACTATCTCAAAAGTGTATTCATCTCCATGCTTCAATAATTGCATGAGGTGACTTTCCCACCAACCCCGCACATGCATTTAATGATTGGTTTTAATAGTCAAAAGGAATTAATTGACCCATTTAAATCACATGGTAGAATTTGGATGAGTTCTAAGATTAACACTTAGCTGCAAAGGATTTAGTTTCCCATAGGCGCTCTTTAATATTCCCCTCTAGTGGAATCATATCCCCTCTAGTGCTCTTTACATAGCCATATTGGACCATTTTATTATTTTCCAACATAATATTTACATAGTTTTGAATTAGCATGATAAGCCAACCACACGGTCCCCAATAAAAATATTTACATCATACATGCCTAGCCATTCACTAGTAGGGCCTTGGACTTGAGCTCCGCACTAGGAATCCATACTAGCATATTTACATCATTTACATAATTTTGATTAAATACATTCGAATACAAAACTGGGGGTATTACAATAGCCAGGATATTAGAGAGTCTGTGGCCTTCTGAGAGCACTAATTTTGTTGCATCTAATGAGGGTGGTGATCCTCCAATTCCTTCTCCTTCTCATCCACAAGTCATCCAACCACCTTCTCCTCCACCACAAGATGACTGACCACCCTCTCCTCCACCACAGATAATCCAAAAACCCTCTCTTGCTCACTTAGTCGACCCACCATAGGTCTACCAACCACAATCTCCTCCTTAGCTAGTCGACTTGTCACATGTTGTCTAAGGACCATATCCTACTCATGCAATCAACCCACCACAAGTCAAACTACCATAGACTGACCCACCATCCTCTTCTTCTCACCCATTCATCTCACCACACTCTCATCCTCACCCATTCAAGTCACCACCCTTTCATCCTTACCCATTCAAGACACCACCCTTTCATCCTTGACGAGGCAACCCACCACCACCTCCTAGTACATCTCATCCTAGTGATATTTTGGATACGATGAGTGTCTTGGGTTATACAAATCCTAAGGAAGATATATTTCAACTGCTTTATTCTAAATTTGTACATGACAGAAGTATTGATGCCTCTATATCTGTTGGAGGAAGTATTGATGCCTCTGGCTCTAGTGATGGGCCTTCCATCTCATAGCATTTGCCGAGCACATGTATATATCTAAATTTTATATTTGTCTTGAGAAGTATATTTGTCATTTATTATCATTTTCATATTATTGTTCGTAAAATTATTCTTGTTTCATATTAGCTTATGTTGATGCTGATGTATATGATGTTGTAGATAATGCTCACGTATATTTTGTTAATTTCATGTTGTGTTGATGTTGTTTGATTTATAAAATGTATTGTGTGTAAGAGATCTAAATTGAATATGCATTATAATGTTTAATTTTAGTTGAAGATCATTTAATGTTATTTTTTCCGCAGTAATTATTTAATGTCATTATATGATAACTAACTAATATTTTATTTGAGCTAGTTAGATGGCTAACTAGTGAATGTACGATTTTAATATTATTTCAACTAAATTAAAATTTTTATTTAAAATAGTCTAAAATTTATATAAATTTTAAATCATAATTTATGTTTGGTTGGACATGGCTTAATTGTATGTATTTTTTAAGGTTGATTAAGTTTGAATTTAATGTCCATTCAAAAGCTTATGTGGAACAATAGTAACAATTTCAATGTTTTTTTTTTTTCATTTTTTATTGTCTTTCTTTAAAAAAAATGGTTCTCTTAATATAAAAAAAATATGGGTTGAAGAATGAATAATTTGGTCATAGTCTTGTGATGGTAAAGTTAGTATGCTTTATTGACATGGGATGCTATTCTTATAATTTCACACTTATTTTAACAAAATCCACATGGGGGCATGTACTCCTTGCTCTTTTGATGGGCATGTATTCTTTAATTGTGAATAAGAGATCTTGTTAATTGTTTAATTACAATGTGACTGAAACATACACAAAACAATAAAATTTATGTGAATTTCCTTGTTCTTGTATATTAAGTCTCTAGTCATCATCCTACTTTTAATGGAAAAATGACCAATTTTTAAAAGAATGTAATAGAAGTTATTGCTTTTAATTTTAATTTGTAGATTTTGTAATGTTTTGAGATTTAATTTTTTTGAAAAACATTACACCTCTTATTCAAAATAAAATATTTTTTCTTAGAAAATTTTACGTCTCTTCAAATGAAAACACAATAGTTAAAGCATTCTAAATATAGAATAATTTTGATCAAAAGTATATAGAATTTTTTGAATTAAAATATACACTTAACATAGCATTTTAAATTTGCAAATTTTATATCAAAATTGAAAAATATTTACATTATATATTTTTGTCCTTAATTCCACAAATATTAATTCAAGTATATAAATACCAACATATTTGGAAAGTTATCCCATGAAATTTTAATATCCTACTTGAATTATTTATAGCATATCTGGCATCTATATTGATGATAAAAAATGAGGGAATGAGATACCAATTGATTGTATGAGATCATGTCCACCAAATTATGTTCTCACTCCAATAGAGAAGAAAACATTTACTCTAGTAAAAGATTTATCTAATCTTATGTTAGATATATTGGCAACCAACACCCCAAAAATAAACTTTAATTTACAAATATTCACCCATATCTTGTTTTTTTTCCATAGAAAAAAAATTGCAATTCTTTCTATTATAAAGAACCACATTGTAAACAAGAGGTGGTAGCCTATCACTGAGCAAAGCTCAAAAAATGTCAAAAATAAAATTTATGTAAAAGATACTCAAAAAATTCCAAGAAACATAAGGAGCATAAACAAAAAGATCAGGTAGGATGAGCATGACGCTCATGTTTAGTGACATGAGATCCATGTATATCCCAAAAGCGACAATTGAAATCATCCATAAAGATCCCAAATTTTGAGAGAGAATCAATAGTCATGTTCCTCTCAGGGAAAACATGGCAAAAATATACATATGTAAAAAGGCCCATGTATCTCAAGATGTAATCATAAACCATTATGATAAGATAATTTTTGGTAGGCCTTCTAAACTTGAAGCAATCAATGACCAACAAAGAATCCCCAAAAATATACAACTGATGAATTCCATGTGAATGTGCCAAGTGGATGATAAGGCTGAGAGCTTAAAATTCTGCCATATTATTAGTAGCTATGCCAATACTCATCACAAATTTGATCCAACCCATCACAGGCCTTCCCTATGATGCCCTATCAAAGAAGCACCAACAAAAAGATTTATCAATGATAATCTCCTTGATGACCCTTTGTGCAACTGGAGGATTCACCTATGGGAAGGAGTGAAGAATGGCCACGGATTAAGAGGCATAAACAGAGGTTGGAATAAAATATCCTGAAAGATAAACTTGTTGTTTGCAATCCATGCACCTCAAATCAACAACACAGGAAAAGATTCGAAAGGTTGAAAGGATTGTTCATGAAACCAGATCCACTGAGCATTGATTAGATCAATACCATGCCAAATGATAGGATAGCCCAATATATTTTCTGCATACTACCACATGGATACCATATAACGGAAAAAAATAAACAGATGTGAGATGAAATCTGTCTTCGAGAAGTAGAGAGGGTACCTTCTAGGACCAATGCTAAGAAAAGTAATGAGGTAATCCCAGAAAGGGACTTTTCCTTTAAGGCGATCCAAAAAAAACTTGCATTTAAGAGGGAAATTCAATTGCAAAACTAAAAAGTTACACCAAGGAGGCTCCGATAAATCTTCTTCATATTTGATAGAAATATATCCCAGACTAGGTAGATATATCCCTCCCAAGACATTCTTGGACTAGATCATAGAATCGTTTCGATCACTTAAAAATACATGGGATTTTTGATGGCTCGGGCTTGTAGGTTGTTGGATAATATACAAGAAATCAACACAAGGATAAAGTCCAACCAGAAAGGCTTCGAATTGACCCCATGTGTAGAATATCCTAGCCTCGAGTTAATTGGGATGACTAAATCCTATGTATACAAGGCCTCCACTAGCACAAGGGTTTTCAGATCGAGTAGATATGTTCTTCCTACAAGGAATATATGAGAAAGGTTCAAAGTGACTGGACTAATACAACGATTATAAAAGATATTTAAACAAAATAGTTATGATGTATAATTGATGACAAGGGAAATGATTACTCAACATATAAAAATATAGGTCAAGCTTGTCTCCTTTAGTCAACTTTAAATAAAACTAAAAAATGACAATTGCAATGCTTTATGCAAAGTATTATGTGCTCTAAACTATCCTATCGATTAATACCAATTGAAAAATAAGTATTGGGGATCAATAACTTTTCAAATAGTTGCATAAAATGACATGTAAATTAAACAAAGACATTTATTCAATGCACATTTAATATGTTAAAATTGTAATGAAACGTCAAGACATAAATTAACATATCCAATACGTGAGCAACCTATGATTGGTCTGTTATAAAGATAGAAGAATGACTGAAAGTTCATGAAATAAATCTAATGCATCATCAAAAAACATAGCATAAGTAACAATATAATTTTATTGAACTATAAAACATTACAAAGTTGTCAAAATTACAAATCTTTCCTGATATGTCTTTGGCGGTCCCTTCTCTTGTGGTTCTCCTAGACTTAATCCCGCGTGTCCCCACCCCTCCCCTTAAATAATATTACAAAAATTTTACAAAGAAAAGAATCTCCCAAGATGCGGGATTACAAAATATTTAATTTCATGATTTTCGAAGCACAAACCACCACTTGGCAAATGCATCCATCAGATCCTAGATGTCCCGATATTGAGCATGCTCCAAATGAAATTCTACTTTACAAATCAAGGATGCAATCTCTTTCTTGATCTTCGCTCGCTCTCGGAGGAACAAGTCAATCCTCATCAATGATGTGAGAGGTGTATCGATCCATTGCTTGATTTCATCCAATGTAAGCTGATTGATCTCCTGGATATTCTCCTTGAAGTTAGCAAAGTCACTCTCAATTTGTTCCAATTTTAGTTTTGGAGGAATAGCCTCATCAATAGGATCCAACAATGGCAGATCCAGAAAACTGAGCAAGGTCTATGAAGCAAACCATATTCTCTTGAAGACCATCTATCTATATTTAATGATGGACTCCACCGGGCCACATACATTCTCCCATGTCTCAATTGACACTTCCATCTTCTTGAGCTTAAGCTTGTCTAAGAGTGGCAAATCACTTGGTCTGTCTTTGATAAACTTATGTCAGTCTATCATACTGACGTAAGCCTTGGTTTCATCTTTTCTCCTTCTATTGTGATCGTGGAGAACATCAGATTGGTGCTAAAATGTATTATACAACTCTTGCATTTCATTGAATGCTTTAAAAAAATTAACCATTCCTTGATAGAAATCATCATGGATTCTGCAAACTAGTTGTTTAAATTCTTCTCCTGTGAATTTAGAGAAAGAAGAGGTGGTCAATACAAGACGGAAATCTTTGATTTCTTGTGTCACGTACCCCAATTTCAATAACATTTTATGTTTAAGAAAACATTATATTTTATTTTTATTGTAAAGTTTATGACTATTGACTAAGTGGAGTCAAGGATGACTATAATTAGTTATGTTGAATATTTTATTAGTTAATAAATAAAAGATGAGACAAATAGACTAAGGATGTTGTTGAATGATTTTCCACTTACTGACTAGGAGGAATAGACTGGGGTGAGAGAAAACTGACACATGGAAGAATCCTCAATCACTTCTAGTTGTTATAGGGGGAAACTTCCCTAATTTTTTGGTCATGTTCCCCAAAAAAGTGGAACATAGTAGGTGGCTCATTAATTAAAAAAAACTAACCAAAATACCTAGGCATGCATATATCTATCCATCGAATTCAGCAGGAGGTTCTTCAATTCTTACCTTGTGAAATTTCTAAAGTTGATAAAGGAGCACAAGAGATTCAATGACGGGAAAGTTAGAAGTGGATTGAGTGTTTAAGACTGCATTCGGAAATAGTGCAACTAGATAGATGATTTCTTTACTGGTGAGGACAGAAGTATTGTTGTTAAGTACTTATGTTGAGTTCTAGGGGTATTTAATCCCATTTCTTCACATAGTGCTTTCATCTTGGAGGATCAGTGGACAGGCTCGGAGGTCCTAAGACAAGCATTTGAGCTATCTTCTAGAAAAGGTTGGGTGGAACAGGATCCTTGGGTTGCTTGTCTCTTCTACAAATTACCAGGTTCCATTTTTTTATCTTATTTATTTATGTTTAAGAAATTTACTGGAATGAAGTAGACATGTTTAGTTTTCCTATTAATACTTAGATACTATGAATCTGTTGGTGGAATTTTTAAGTCTGCATTTAATTAGGAAAGTTTACTTGTATATGATTATATGAATAAATGAACCTAGAATTAGAAATAATTGATTAATGAGTAAAATTTCCTTTCTGCAATTTTCCACTCATATTATGATGCAGTACTCTAGTACAGAAGGATTGTTTAGTTGTAGATAGGAATGATTATATGTGGATAAAATGATCCAAACTATTATCAAATTATATAGTTTCCATAGAAATAAATCAACAATCTTGTCTTCTGATAAGTTTACCAACAATATCTTCAAGTAATTGATTTCACTTTGGAAACTTTTTACTATTATTTTTCTAGCTATGTTATCACAATAATCCATTTCTAGAACTTAACCTTGTATACAAAAACCTCTAAGAATATTACAAAAAGTCTATTACAGCAAGCTTATATCACACAGTCATTAAACAATGTGTAGTATAATACAATAATAACTACTATAATATAATCTATTTATAACTCATAGCAAAGAAAAAACATTCATTATTTTAATACTTTTAAAAACCTAAACCATAAACATATCACTCTATTCATTTTACAGTAAATGAATTTATGAACTTAGTACAACCCAGATGTAAACAATCAATATAACTCAATAATACAATAATAACTACTATAATATAATCTATTTGTAACTCATAGCAAAGAAAAAACATTCATTATTTTAATGCTTTTAAAAACCTAAACCATAAACATATCACTCTATTCATTTTACAGTAAATGAATTTATGAACTTAGTACAACCCAGCTATAAACAATCAATATAACTCAATTATTCATATTTCTAAACTATTCTTTCTAAACCCTATTCATTAATACAATCCTTTATATCCATTTACAAAACAAGAAGATTGCCAAAATTGTTTATTAAAACCAAACCCTAGGTTAATCCTTATAGTATAGAGTGCACATTTAAAATTGCAACAAATAATTTGCCAAATGGATTTAACCAGTTCACAGCCATAGAATAAATTACAACAAAATGATTGAAAACTCTTTATCAATCTTAATGCGCTGTGCAACTAAAACTTACAAGAGGAAAACAATTGCTAACAGCTATTTTTTTGGACGTAAGCTCTGCCCTTTAAAACAACAGAACTATAAACAGAGTCTTTTAATTAACCAACGGTCGCCATATTGTATTAATCATAAATCCAAAATTGCCTTAACATTTTTGAAGCCATGAAGTAATTTCAGTGGCTGAGCAAGAGGCCGATAAAGCTTCCGCATAACTTAATCACAGTATGCAAAACTATAACAAAAACCCTGGAATAGTAATATTTTTTACCCTAAGTTGATATTACAAGAGTTGTAGCTCATTGGTAAAACCCTAAGGGTTATAAAAATAATGGCCATACGACCTCCATCTCTAATCCAAAACAAAACAACAATTTTTCCTTAAGTATTCTGAACATCGTAGTATCATTCTACAAGAACCATTGGTATCACCGCAGACACATTCATGATGAAGGGTACCCAAAGTTGGGACAGAGGCTTACCGAGCCTTTTCTCGCTTGCACCGTTCAGCTCCAGCAAATCCCTTCAACTTTCGACTATGATTTAACAAGTATCTTCACCTACCATCAAACATCAAATGTTAAACACTGTTTAATATTTAGCCTGGGTTAAATAAATAAAATAAAATAAAAATGTTGGGAAAAATCATTTTGACTTACCAACTTTAACGTAGAGCTTGAAGAACCAAAGTTTGATCCTGCTAACGCCACATCCGAGCTTGAAGAAAACGACAATGGAAAAGAACCCAAGCAGTGAGCCTACTAATGCCACGGGAAAACAAAGAGTGACTTTTGTTGTAGAGATCCGAGGAAGCTACAGCCAAAACAAGAATGATAATTTTTGCAGAGACCCAAGGAGGCCAAGGTATCGTCGGCTTATTCCACCATCCAAACAAATAACTATTAAAGCCAAGCGAGTCTTTAGGGAAAACTTTGATTGTAAATGCATTGGGTTTAACGCCAAAACCCTCCTTCTAGCAAGCATCCACCACGTGGATCGCACTAGTCTTGAAATTCTTTTGGTGTTGATATAGTTTTGAGCCTATTTGTTAACCCTACCATATGGTAAACGCATTACTATTACTTTTGTTAAAAAAATATACAAGTTATTGCATGCAAAGTAATACTATTACCTTTGTTTAAAACTAAACAAGTCATATTTTGTTATATTGAAGCTTCGAGCTAGATTATAGTTTTTATATATGCATTGTGAAGTCTTATCTAGGTTATAGTATTATTTTATGCGTTGGTTATATGCTTAGGATTGTGTTGTATATTGGTAGTTAGTTACTAGCTGGAAATATAAAAATGTTAATTGTTATGCCTAGGAAGTTCTAGGAGTAACAAGTTAAAATGCATAGTTAATATTGGATAATTACATACCATTAATTATGTAACTTATTTGTTTAAGAGAAAATAATTACACTATCAACTCGAAATTGCTACCTAGGTAGAATAGTTCTTGCTATAGGCCTAAGATTTATTACGTTTCGATAATCTAAACCATAATTAGAGTTTAAGGACCTTTCCTAACTTACTCGATTAGTCTTCCGAGCCTTATTTTCTTATATCGTAAACTTGGAAGTAAGTTTTACTTGTAAATCCTGTACAAGCATCTAATCTGCATTAGCTTTGAGAAAAGCTAAGTAAGACTCGGGATAACCTCAAGCCCCCCTTCAGTAAGAAAAGAAAATAACGATAAGAATCATACACATTCTTACAAACAAACCAATGATCTAAATTCAATAATTTGAAACTCATTAACTTCTGATAAAACTTTTATTCAAGACTGAAAAACAATACAGATTGAGTACAGTTAGTGGCATGTGAATTATAAGTTAGTAAGTAAATTTTGTATCCTTTTAGTTACAGTTAACCAAAGAGTATTAACTCCTAAGTTTCTCTTTATGTCTTTTAGTTATAGACAATCTGTTAAATAGACTAAAGTTAATCATTAAACTAGCTTTCTGGCTACGATTTAGCATTTAATATCACATAGAAAATTTGTAATTTTTTGTGAATTTCTGGAGATGTTACATGCTGCTCAAGGACATAAATATTATTAGTCTATTGACCATTCATATCATTGACCTTCTCAAGTTGTTGCTTGCAGTAATCATTTTTATCTTGAAGTTTCCTTGGCTTCCCTTCGTATTCCTCCTTGAGGTCTTGGATTTCCTGTTTATGTTGTGCCTCACCTTGTGCTTGGTCCTGTTTGGACCTCTACAATTCCTATTCCTTTTCTTCCACCTCTTTATTCAATTGAGACATTGAATCAAATTTTTCCATAATGAAAGCTCCCATAGTAGCTGCAGTTTGTATGGATTCCTGCTTGACATCAGTGGAGGCCCTCTTCCAGATAACCTGGTTAGGTACTGATCCTTGCTTGACAATCCCTTCCTTGGACCTCTTCGATCCCTTTTTAACCACCACTTTCTCTTTTCTTCTCCAGAAGTATTTTCCCAATGAGACAACTCCATCTTCACCAAAGTCATCCATCTCATATGTTTTTGAGATGGTTCCCTCGTGAATAGTGACTACGGGTGCAGGTTGGGAATTTTTAGGGATGGGGATCTGCATGCTAAGAGAGGGAATGGCAGTGGAAGGTATGGAACTAATAGATGTAAGGGATGAAGAAATGGAAGTGGGGATAGATGTAATGGGTTGAGGGGAAGAATTTGTGGGAATGGAATCACTATCATGTTGTGAAATAAAAGAATGTGAAGATGTGGAAGTAGTATAGAGTTCCAATAATGTTGAAAGAATAGGTGAAGTGGAAAGAGGGATAGAAATAGGTAAAATTTTAGATATTAAGGGTGTTCCATTGGTGGTAGAAATAATATGGGACAAATTAATTTTAGAGAAAGAATACTTTGGGAACAAAGTGTCAAAATATTCTCAGATGACTAGGTAGCGGTAACAGATGATGACATTCCAATCGAAATAGAAATAGGATAGACATAGGTAGAAGGATCGTTTTCCTCCTCCAGATCACTGTGAATCTCTTGCACCTCAGTATTGGTCAGGGGCAGTGGATCTACTTGTTGAATTGGTTGAACATGAAGAATTTGTTGTTATAGTTGTTCTACCCTTTGGATCACCTATGGTGGAGGTTCAAGGATTTCTTCCTATAATTGTACCTGTGGAATGGCCTCTTGGACCTTGCTTCTTTGTTGGTGGCTCAACCATTACTGCCTATGCCTATACCTCTAAGTCGATTTTTTCCAAGTTATTCTTAAAATTTGTTGATCTGTGTAAGTCTTCTAGTGTTGAGGAAGGTTGTCCTTACAGGACCTTTGAGAACAGCCTTACCCTTGTCCTCTGAATTCTCAGTGGGAGTAGTGGAAGAACGGGATAATGCTTCTCTAGCTTCTTTCTCTGTATTTTGTTTCTATAGGTTATCCTCCACTGTCAACCTGAGTTGTATGAAGTGTAACAAAGTGGTTTTTCAACTCCTTTTCATACTGGAAGACATGAGTCTTCTCCAGAGGAGTGGATATCCTGCTTACTACCTCCAAGAAATCAGTGGCACCTCTGTATATAGAATCATCAATGATTTCCTGATGAGCATATACAATATTTGTATGTTCCTCCACAAAATGGTTTTACATGAGTGCTTTGGGATCATGCATCCTCTTTGGTGCCTCCCCTAGGTTCATTTTAGCTATGGATTTACCCAAAATAGCAGCATGGGTGGAATTTTGCAACGTCAAAAATCCCAAATTCAATGGAAACTTAGGCCAACACTTCCTTTTAGCTATGACAAGCTTCAAGAAGACCCCATCAATGACTGTTTGGAAGGATATCTCCTGAAGTTCCATTCTGTTGGGCACTATCCTTGGAAGCAGGTGCACTGTGTTTCTTCCCCAAATCTGGATGTAGGAGAAATATTCCCCCACATACCAATCACCCATTAATGAAATTAGTACTCTGGCCCTCTCTAGGAAATTGGGGGCATCCCCTTTGAAAATATTTTGGTGCATTGACCATATGAAGTGGTCATTGATTTCATAAATTCGGGGAACAAAGTTCTCTTCCCACAAATCTGAGTAGTGAATATGGAATGGAGGCGAAGTCCCGGTCCAATTCCATCCCATCGTCGAGAATGGAGAGGTTGCGCAAAACACATCCATCACATACCCTGATAGATAGAAGGTTGGTTTCCTAAATGCCAAGTTCTTCTAATACTTCTCTATTACCTCTTTCAAAACAACTGACAGGATCTGTGCCCAATTGAATGATTCACATGTAATCAATATATGATGGGTTATAGGATCCCATTCGAATTTGAACACTATGGAGTTGGGCAATCCATATAATTGGAAAAACATGGCCGCAAGCAGGGAAACTGGCTCACTAAACTAGGAAACGGGATAGAACTTGTCTTCTTGGGGGATGAACTCTATAGGGTTTTTCATCCAAGATTTTATCACTTCCTCGAAATCAAACTGGGTCATGGCTGCATCGAGGAATTGGGCAGTCAAGAGTTATTGAGGATTTTGAGAGCATATGTCCTTGCAAAGATGTCTGAATGAAAGGAATATAATGGGGTCTGGGTATGGTCATCAAAATACCATTCCCTAGGGCTTGCATGGTCAAGTTCCCACTTGACCGGGTCCGTGTATGGTATAAAAGGGGGTATGGATGCAATGCAATGAAGCTATGAATTTTTTATTTTAGCATACGCCATCTGGTCATGAGTGATAGAAGAAAATTCATCATTGTAAAAGATAGCATAAATCCTAGACCAGTCCAGGTAGAGTGTTTTCGACACTCGTCCACTGGTGTCAGTAAAAATGCCAGCGTTTGGGTCCTTGTTCTTTTGTTCATTCAGAGTGGTCTTGGACCTAGTGTTTCTGGACATGTTGGCATATTTGGAGGTAAATTCTAATACAAATTTAGAAACCATGATTAAAATTCATCAACTGTAAAAACAACAGAAATTAGCCACTGAGAGATGAAAACTTACCCGTGGACATCTTACCGACCAGAGAATTGGTGATCTCAACGAGAAAATCATAGTAAATATATCAAGCATAGTAAAAATCGCAAGTGAAAATGGTGAAGAGTTCATAAATTCAAATGATTTAAATAGACCAAACATTAACGGCAAAATAGATCTGTACCAGAGATTTCAAGAAAAACGATGGCTGAGATGAGAGCGTGAAATCAAAATGTAGAGATGAGTTTTAACAAACCCTTTTGATCTTTAGTTTCCACAATCCACAATCCGAAATACAGGTTGCAGGATGCAGAATAATATTTGATATTAGGAATAAATTTATTGACTTCCGCAATCCGTAAATATTTGCGGATCGCGGGTTGCGAATTGGCAAATTTGCAATTTTATTTTTTATTGAGTTTTCGCTTTCTGCAATCTGCATTATGGGTTGCGGAACTACGAAACCGAAAATGAGAGAATTACTCATGGAAATATTTTTCTCTTTTCACAATCCACATTGCAGGATGCATAAAACGGAAATGAAAAATGTCACTTTATTCACAAAAGGGTTTTGTTATCCACTAAGTTTCATTTAGGGGATTTTTCAAGTGATCCACCAAGGATTGGAACAAAACAATTTTCTTACTCAGTGCTCAGGAAGTTCCTTGGTTTCATCACAGCTAGTTGTGGCTTCTTTTGGATGTTCACAACTTTTGAGGGAATTCTAATAAATGACATAGCATGAGGTTCTTTTATGTAAAATTCTTGGCATTCTTAGAATTGATCATCAAGGTCATCATCCTTGAGTGTTTTTTCCCTCATCGATTATGTGACGCTTTTTTAAGCGACATATAGTTTTCAAGTTTTTCACTCAAAATCCTCCAAAGTTGAGATGGTGAGTTTGGTAACTTTTTTCTTAAAAATGTTATTAAATCCTAGGGTATATGTATTATCCCATGCTATTCATATGTCCAGAGTTTCGTGAACATCTCATAAGTCCTCCCTAGGATTTTTAAATTTTTAGTTTTTTAATAAAATCACCGATAAGATGTATTTTAATTGTAAAAGTTCAAAAGGTCATAAAATTGGGAATAGGGGGGAAATTTGGTCATGAGAATGCTCGTTTTTGGACCCATAGACCTTGCTTAACCCCTAAACCCACTTTTGACAGTCAAATTAGTTATTTTCAATTATTAATTTTGATTTTATCTCCAAAATGACTCGGAGGGTTAAATAAATGGGAAAATTGGAGAAAATACAATTCTTAAATCAAAGGCAGCTTGTCTGGGACTTGTCTCTGAGGTGTCAAAGTTGTTGAGGATATTGTATGGGACATTTATGAGCATAGAGGAGCATATTCAACCATCAAAGGAGGGGCTCCAACTCAATTCTACAAAAGGGGGGCGAATTCACTCATGGAGGGTGGTTTTTCCACTTGGATGAAGTGGTTAGAGGAGGTAAAGGCTTCCCAAACCAAGTGGGATACCTCAATATAGGTGGAAACCTTCCCTCCCATGAATTCTGTTAGAAAACAAGACCGCAGAGCAATAACAATTATACAGTTAAATCATTAAACCAGATGCAAAACACATTAAACACATTACAGAGAGACACCGATATAACGTGGTTCACCCAAAAGATGGGCTACGTCCACACAGAAATTGCGAGTCCTTTTATTACCTTCCATAAAGATGAAGGGATACAACCTGTATCAAACCCATTGCACTTCCTCTTCACACTCCCATAGTCTCTCTCACACAATCACAGAGATTGTTTATAATGATACAATACAATACCATACCATACCCAACCGTATTACAATGCTTTCTTTTATAGGGGAAATATCATGGGAAAATACTACAGTTAACCCAATACCATGGGTCTACAAAACTGTTGGCCAAGAAACCTGTGTACAGTAAAACTAGGGTAAAAACACGACTGAATAAAATCTTTGAATTTGGAATATCAAGCTCCACAAACAACAAATTCAAACCTCCTCCCACCATTATCTCAACCCCCAAAACCACCTCACACTTGGCGAATTCACCCCCTTGGAGTTTGAGCTTCTTGTTTGCTATAAAAGCAGGGTTCTCCTCCTTTGTTTGGATGGATTCAAGAAACCTATTATATTTTGTATTGTTTCTATTTGATGAATAAAATTTCAGACTTTGGAGGCCCATTCTATGTTATGAGATGATTGCTTGCAAGTATTGAGGTGACATTGTTAAATTTTTGAATTGTTTCTTCCTTTTTGCTTAAAATTGCTATTAGAACTAGCTTAGAAGGCCATCCCTAGGCACATAGAGTAGGCATCTACTACTGTAATTTTCTTACTGGTATTTTGATCTCATGATATAGGATAGTATTTTTTCATACTCGTAGTATTTCAACTCTTTCTCATTTCTTGTTTTTTAGTACACTAGGTCTAACTTTTTTATGCAGGGATTTCCCATAGATTTGTTTTGTATGTTAATTTTTCAAAGGAGGATTTGAACTCAGATGTATCTTATTTTTATTTAATAATATCTCAATTTTATCTTATTTCTACAGGGTCTCCAAATTTTCCATAAGAAGATCAAGCAAGGCTTGAAGTTGGTTTCCATCTTCTCAAAACAATTCTCTCTCCTTTGTCCGGTTACTTAGCTTGAATATACAAATTTGATACATCTGATTTAAAATTATGATAATTTCAATATATTTATTTATCATATCAGATAATTTTTATTTAGAATTGCTTAAAGAATAGTCTTTTACTGAATCTAAAGTTGTCATTTTAGTACTCTAATAACTAGTAAAATTTTCCAATCTTTTGCAAGTACTGAAATTAGTTTTAGTTTTTTTATCTTTTATTAATTCATTCCATAGCATTCTAATAATTTAAGTTTCTGGTTTTTATCAGGTCCAAATAAAGAGAAGAGAAATATCTGCTCAAAATTTGAGTTTTGGGTCTCTCGGGACACCAAAAACCCCCCACTTTTCCCCTTTTCTTCATTCCCCTCCACTCCATAAAGTTGTATAAGTATTTAGATATGTTTTATAGGGTCTAATACATATTTTAATTTCATTTTTCCGATATTTTAATCATAATTAATAAAGAAATCAAGTGGGCTACACAGCGCCCACACTTCATCCCCCGTAGGGGATTGGTAGTGTCTCTTTCATCGCTTGATTTTTTCTAACAATGATATGAACACAATACACTTTCTTTGAAGGATGTATTAATTATTTATTTATTTTCATTTCCATATTTAGATTTTTTTAAATAATTTTTTTCCCTCGCTCGTCGCCATGAAGTATGCTCTCTCAACCAACCAAAGGCTTCTTGCCAACTATTAGTGGATGATCAGAAAGTGACACATAGCTTATGGATTCTTTTAAGATTTAGTTTCTATTTTCAATATTCCATGGTATATTTAATTCAATTTACAATTGGAACAAATATTTTTCCATTATGGTGTATGCTCTTTCCTGTGGCAGGTTCGCCTTGAGCTTTGGGATAATCAAAAGTAGGAATGCGCACTGATCAATTCTTCACATCTAAATAATTAATTCACATTAATAAAATTAACAACATTCGAAACATTATTAAAATCTGACACAATGCCTTTTGACATTATTGGGAAAATTTCTCAAAGGAAGGGGTACCCACTGAATAGTGACCTCAAGATACCATTAGGCTACACCCTTGTTGGTGTAGTGTTGAACACCTTCTCAGAGACTCCGATTCAACCCACATTTCCGACCGAGGAAACAATTTTTTCATCTTTCCGGACATATTCTCAGTACTTCATAACCATATCGAGAATCGCCCTTCCCTTAAATCAACTCATCTTTAATAATTAAAACTGACGAAGACACATTGCAAAACATTTTCTTTTCGGCAACAATTTTGACTCCATTTGACACTAATCTGAGTACACAACAATATTATTTTCATCTGATTATAATTTTGTCAATATTAATCTTTATATACTCATGTTATATGTTGTTGAATGTTTAAACTATTTTGCATCAGTATTGCGACAAAATTATTTATTAAAAAACTCCTAAAAACAACTTAATTTTGTCATTAACAACTAAAATATAAAGATCCTTAGTTGAACTCTTTTTTAGGGACCAGCCCCCTTGGCTTCATTAAGAGTTTGGCCTAAATGGAGGAGTCAAGATCAAGTGATAGTACTTGAATTGATAATTTCCCCCAAGGACACACCTAACAACTTGATATTTTTGATGCGCTTAACCCCCAAGTGTGTGAAAGGCGGCAACACTTTTTGACATCGTTGTCGAGGTTAAATATTCTTAGTCCTGGGTTACGAATTTTGTTTTCTTTCTTTTTGGTTTTTGCTTTGTTTGATAAA
Source organism: Pseudotsuga menziesii (assembly GCA_001517045.1). NCBI lineage: Eukaryota > Viridiplantae > Streptophyta > Pinopsida > Pinales > Pinaceae > Pseudotsuga > Pseudotsuga menziesii. The sequence continues at coordinate 3,925 of LPNX011095916.1, read as the reverse complement.
TGATTAGAGTATATATTTGATTCTTTTTCTGGAAACTCCACTAACCTTTGTTCCTTTTTACAAAGAAAATCAAAAAAGATATTTTTTTGTGAAATATTTATGACACATATTTTTCTTTTCAAATGGCGAATCCATTGAAGGAATAAAACAATTGTATCTCATAAAATTTGTTGATATTGATTGTGTGTAGACGAGCTCATACAACAGTAAAGTTTTTGATAGCTCTTCCATTTCAATACGGGATTCATTCCATGGTTATTCCAGATATATCAAGCTAAGTATGGCTTATAAAAATTTAAATGCTCAGATTGTCGAGCATTTTTATCCCATTGAATTCTCAAACATATCAGGTTTCCCTAACTTTTATCGTGACCAGAATGATATATATAATTATTTTCAGATCTTTTATGACCACGGTGATTCAACCATCCATCATGTCATAGATTTCATCGGGTTGTTGGCTGAATTCAATATTGTTCATGAGGACAATATGGTGCAGATGTTTGCAAGTACCTTGGTAGAAAAAGCATTTTGTTGGTTTTCTGAGGATCTTCCAAATAAACACATTACCTCCCTTTCAAGCTTCCTCGTGATGTTTCTGAAGTGATGGTGTCGAAAAGGGAGTTGCATGGTGGTAGTGGAAAGGAACCTTAAAAATTATGTTTCAAATATGTTACCCGAAATAGAGTATCATGAGGAAATCCAGGAACCACCCCGTCTCATCATGGTGGATCACATTGAGTGTTTTGAGTTTCCTTTTGAAAATCTCAATCAAGAGGAATTAAAACATCTTTCTAGCATGGTGGCACTATCCCTAGAATGCAAATTGATTCTAAGAAAGAGATTCATAAGAATCCCTTGACTGAGGATATTATTGAGAATCCACCTCATGATGCCATTGGATATTTGAAGTGTCCTCAAGATTATTTTAGTGAAGAATATGATCACATTATTACCACATATCTACCTCAAGAAGAAACCATTTCATAGGCATATAGTGAAACTTATGATGAAATTTGTAATGAACATAATGATGATAGTTTGGAAGGTTTACTACCTTGTGACCTTTTTTCTGAAGAAGATAACTATGATCATGAAGAGGGATATATCCAGGGATGTTATACCAACAAGGAAGACTCTCTCATATCTGACATAGAAGGTTGTGATTATTATTGGAATTTTATAGATAATCCAACTTTTGAGAATCTTATTGAGAATCCCATCTATGCTATGTCCAGCGAGGGGAGTGTCTATTCAGAAATTTTTGGAAGTACAATATATGATACACCCATAGAGGGAAGCATGGATATGGATACCTGGGAAAATCCTAGTATGGAAGAGGAACATTCAAAAATATTATATGATCATTCAGATTCATATCATGCAGATCCACACAAAAGTATCAGTTTTAAAGATCTGGAGAAGCATTATAGTGAAGAGTCAGATGTGATGAAATCAATGGAATATCAATCCCAACCATCATCTTCACATGTACTAGAGTTTCCTTATGATTTGGAGGAGCTTTGGGATTATAAAATGAGTTATCATTCAATAAGCCTTGATGATCAGTATGACGGTGTAGTTATTCTTCCTCATCATGTCGATTTGTATATCAATCCTATTCAGTCATGGATAGAAGCAGCCTGCGTGAGCACATAACAATTTGGGAAGATGTTTAAAGACATTATTCATGCCTATGATTTCCCATCCAACCCTCCCATTCGGGATCATCACGTGGATTTTCATTTTCTGAATAAAGTGTCCTTTCTTTGGTCGGTAACCAAAGACAAGGAAAAACTTTTTTATATTAATGAAATGCTTAGGTGGCTACGTTGGATATTTTATTACACCTAACCTTTTACGTTATGTCTAGAGTAAGAAATTAAGCTCCTTAAAGTGAGCATTTAATTTTTTGCATTTTCCTTCTGTACTTAGGAATAAATAAATTTTAGTTAATTTTTTTCATTCCTTTGAGTAAAACAACTTATGCTTAATTTGGTTTTATATAAAGCTTGTGCTACTAAGGTTTTCTTGTCAAGCTGAAATTTTTTTACAGGTGATATTACCTGGAGATTTTGGGGATCTCATATCCTCTCCTTGCCTAAGACCAGATCGAGCACATGTCCCGCAGTTGGAGCCAGAAGTTATTCACTAAGTTGCACTTAGGGTATTTTTCAAGTGAGCCACCAAGGATTGGAACAAATCAGTGTTCTTACTCAGTGCTCAAGAAGTTCCTTGGTTTCATCAGGGATAGTTGTGGCCTCTTTTGGATGTTCACACCCTTTCGAGGGAATTTTAATAAATGACATAGCATGAGGTTCTTTTATGTAAAAGGATTGGAATTCTTATAATTGGTCATAAATGTCATCATCCTTGAGTGTTTTTTCCCTCATTGATTATGTGATGCTTTTTTAAGTGACATATGATTTTTGAGTTTTTCACTCAAAATCCTTGAAAGTTGGGATGGTGAGTTTGGTAACTTTTTTCTCATAAATGTTATTAAATACTAGGGTCTATGTATTATACCATGCTATTCATATGTCCATGGTTTTGTGAACATCTGATAAGTTCCCCTAGGATTTTTTTTTAATTTTTAGTTTTTTAATAAAATCATCGATAAGATGTATTTTAATTGTAAAAGTTCAAAAGGTCATAAAATTGGGCCTAGGGGGGGATTTGGTCATGGGAATGTTTTTTTTGGACCCAGAGACCCCACTTAACCATTAAACTCGCTTTTGAGAGTCAAATTAGTAATTTTCAATTATTAATTTTGATTTTCTCTCCAAAATGACTCATAGGGTAATAAATGGGAAAATTGGAGAAAATCCAATTCCTAAATCAAAGGCATCTTGTCCGGGACTTGTCTCTGAGGTGTCAAAGTTGTTGAGGATATTGTCTAGGAAATTTATGAGCATATAGGAGCATCTTCAACCATCAAAGGAGGGGATCCAACTCACTTCCACAAAAGGGGAGCGAATTCACTCATGGAGGGTGGTTTTACCACTTGGATGAACTGGTTAGAGGAGGTAAAGGCTTCCTAAACCAAGTGGGATACCTTAATATAGGAAGCATCCTTACCTCCCATGAATTCATACCTCCTCCCACCATTAGATCAACCCCCAAAACCACCTCACACTTGGAAAATTCAACCCCTTGGGGTTTGAGCTTCTTTTTTGCTATAAAAGCAGGGTTCTCCTCCTTTGTTTGAATGGATACAAGAAGCCTCTGCTATTTTGTATTGTTTCTATTTGATGAATAAAATTTCAGACTTTGGAGGCCCATTATGTGTTATGATATGATTGCTTACAAGTATTGAGGTGACATTGTTAAATTTCTGAATTGTTTCTTCCTTTTTGCTTAAAATTGCTATTAGATCTAGCTTAGAAGGTCATCCTAAGCCACATGGATTAGGAATTTACTTCTGTAATTTGATTACTAGTATTTTTATCTCAATATATAGGAGATTATTTGTTCATATTCAGTTGTATTTCAACTCTTTCTCAGTTTTTGTTTTTTAGTACACTAGGTCTAACTCTTTTTATGTAGGTATTTCTCATATATTTGTTTTGCATGTTACTTTTTCAAAGGAGGATTTGAAATCAGCTGTATATTCTTCTTCTTTGATAATCTCTCAAGTTTTATCTTATTTCTACATGCTCTCCAAACTTTCCATAAGAAGATCAAGCAAGGCTTGAAGTTGCTTTCCATCTTCTCAAAACAATTTTCTCTCGTTTGTCTGATTACTTAGCTTGAATATGAAAATTTGATAGATATGATTTAAAAGTATGATCATTTAAATCTATTTATTTATCATATAAGATAATTTAGATGTTAGAATAATCAACCCATAGTATTTACCCACTTAGACATTAATTCATTTATTTTTGTCTTATTTTCCTAGTCCATGAGTCCCACCATGTGCAAG
>LPNX011095911.1:69023-104023 GCA_001517045.1 Pseudotsuga menziesii | reverse complement strand
TTATGAGGATGATGATGATGATGATGATGTTCATGATGTTGATGGTGATCATGATGAGGATGATGATGATGATGTCCATGATGTTGATGGTGATGATGATGATGATGGCAATGATGGCAATGGTGATCATGATGATGATGATGATGGTGATGATGAAGGTGATGATGGTGATGATGGTGATGATGATGATGATGAGGAGGAGGAGGAGGAGGAGGAGGAGGAGGAGGAGGATGATGTTCATGATGTTGATGGTGATGATTATGATAAGGATGATGAAGGTGATGATGATGGTGATGATGATGACAATGACGATGATGGTGATAATGTTGATGATGATGATGATGGCAATGGTGATGATGATGATGATGATGGTGATGATGAAGGTGATGATGGTGAAAATGATGATGATGAAGATGAACATGATGAAGATGATAATGATGATCATGGCGATGTTGATGATGATGATGGTGGTGATGGTGATGTTGATGATGAGGAAGGTGATGATGATGAGGAGGAGGATGATGATGATGATGACAACGATGGTGATGACGATGATGTTCATGATGATGATGCTGGCGATGGTGATGATGATGTTCATGATGTTGATGGTGATGATGATGATCATGTTGATGATGATGATGATGATGATGGTGATGATGAAGCTGATGATGACGATGAGGATGAGGATGATGATAATGATGATGGTGATGGGGATGATGATGATGATGAGGAAGGTGATGATGATGATGATGATGAAGATGAATATGAAGATAATGAAGATGATGATCATGTTGATGATGTTGATGATGATGACAATGGTGATGATGATGATGATGATGATGAAGATGATGAGGAAGGTGATGATGATGTTGATGATGACGATGGTGATGATGATGATGATGTTGATGATGACGATGGTGATGATGATGTTCACGATGTTGATGGTGATGATGATGATCATGAAGTTGAAGATGATGATGATGATGAAGTTGAAGATGATGATGAACGATATTTTTTGGTTTTACAAATCACGCACGTGATTTGTTTGCACATAACACACACGCGTTTTGTGTCTCTATAACGCGTATGCGTTTTATTTGTATATAACGCGTACGCGGTTTGTTTAAATTCAAAAATTTATTCCCTCCAAATGATAAGGCCGAGCCTCCACCCATGCTTTCGTGGAATTCCTATGCCTATGTGTCTGCTTTGTACTTTGCTTCAGATTCAACATGCCTGTGCCTTGGAGTATGATCAACCATGGCTAATTCAACATTATATCCAAATTTTCAATATGCTCGTGTTTAGCGGTTCGTCTGATTATGCTGCACACCTCCATTTTTTATGAGATTTTAGAAACATATATGGTTTTTTTTGCAGATTCTAAATATGTAAAATTTAACAAGAATACATAATTTTTTTTTTTTTTTCTTATTTATCTTCTGTCATCACTCCTCAACTCAAAAAACACACTGGTAGTGTTTCGTCCATATCTCTTTCGTTTCTCAACCATTTAAAAAAAAAAATTGTATGGTGCACTAAAGAACACCAATCTCTACATGCTATAAAAAACCCATTTCCAAATAATTGCATTAAGACATTCAAACGTTGCACCCACAAATGATGTACCATTTTCGAGGTTTGATCTCTTAGATAATTAAAAAAAAATTAAAAATATTATTTTTTATTATTGGAAAAATAGTCGTGCACTAGTACTATATGTTCTCTATATGTATACCGGTTTTCGTAAGTTTATTCCATCATTTAGACACTCAGACGCTACACCCACAAAAACATATACCTTATAATTTGTCACAAAAATAAAAAGTGCCTGTTAAAATTTATCTAACTTTAGATAGTTAACAACATTTTCAATAGAAAAAAAATATATATTTGGAAAGGTCATTCAATTTCCTACATTTCTTGTTTTCTACTGATCGCAAGATTCATTGTGTAAGTGTCTCAAAATATCCATGCAAGTTGATGGATGTCTATTTTTTTAGTTTTGCATTGCATCTAACGCGCCAAAAGAGACCCTCAACTTCTTACACACACCCATATCTCTGAATCTGGATGATCACGCTCCACAACCAACAGGAAATGCCTGATTAGCTACACTCATCTCAGAAGAGCAGAGTGGATCATACACCTCTTCATCCAAAAAGAGGCAAAAGTTATATTCCTCCTTCCTTCCATCATCATTTTGGGAGAAGATGGAGAAGTCTACATGCCAGGCCCTAGGATACCTGTGCACAGAACATCATGCATGCTGCTTCGCTACACCACATAGATGAAGGTTGCAACAACATTTCTTCAAGTTTTTTTAACTTGAATCCTGATTCTACCTACTTAGTTAGAGGGGGGGCTTTTTTCCCATGTGGTTTTTTCCCCATTTGCTTGTATTGAGCAATTACTTTGCTTTAGCTGTAATGGCTGACCTATGGTCTTAGTTACCAGGGCCAACAAATTGTCTAAGTTAGCATTCGCGGGGGGGTTTTATGATTATAATCCTCCCTTGTCCAATTTGGTCAATTATATCTAAATTAGGAGTATTTTCAGTCTATAGCTAGTCAATAGCATCATTGGGTCCACATGGCCTAATTGGGCCACATGTACCACTTACTAGAGTGTGGGGAACACTAATTAAGGCTAATTTCCACTGACTGCACTTGCATGCATCATTTTGGGAGCCTCCTAGACCAATCTCTGCAATTTAGGAGCCACTCGGAGTGCCAGAACCAACCTCCTTCAGTTGAGTTTATTTAGTGACTAGTTAATCCTAGTTAGGAGTCAGTTACATTCAGTTACATTCAGTTAGTGCCAGTCATTAATGAACTGCATGTGGAAAGGTGCAATTGCTCACCTACCATATTCAGTTAGACTAGTTAATTGATTCTAATTGATTGACGCACTGAATTAGACAACTGAAGGTAACTATTTAGGCTTCGATAGTGATTTAAACATGTCTAGTTATCCATTCAGTTAAGTAGAGTTAATCAATTCGAATTCCTCTCTCATGCATTCGAATTGACTCGTTATTAATTCTTGAGTAAAATTGTGTGATCGATTGGTCCATAGATCTATGTGCTCAATTTTATAACCTATCCATGTTCACCAACCACAAATTAAGTGGTTGTGCTACTTATTAACAAGAAAATTTTGTAAGTGCGTTATCATAAAGCATTATTAACATTTCTTTTAAATAAAAAATATATTCTCTTATAAATGTTTAAATTTGTTTTTAATATAATATTTAAAAAAACTAAATATATGTTTTTTTTTAAATAATTCTTATATTTGCAATGCCATACACTTAGGTTTCCATATTAACACTGATCACACATATTAATATATGTTATTAAGAAAAATATAAAATCAATCTAATTATTGAAAAACAATATGTTTCATTAATTAATCATTAATGAAGTAAGCTATCTAACCCACGATTTACATCGAGGCCCACCCAACACCGTAGAGTAATAGCTTACTCCGTTACAGTCCAGTAATAACTTACTCAATTAGTTACAAACAAACAGGAATTACCCATTTCCTTAAGTATATGGCTATCTTTATAAATACTGTGCGATCTAATACCTTCTTACCCATCGTCACAGAGTGAGGGTGCCAATCCCAAATGAATTTCACGTATAACAGTTTCTCTGGTGCAATCCCAAATGATTCTCACTTATAACAGTTTCTCTGGTGCAATCCCAAGTGGTCTCTTTTGCAGTACCATAAGAGTATAATCGCAGAGCTTCCGCTATCTCTTGGGGGGTAGCGGTATTCATCAGATATTTGAAATATTGTGTTAAATACGTTTTCACTTGGGATTGGTCTTGCTCTCTTAAGGAGAAGCTCTGTATCAAGTGCCTGAAACAATCATACTCAGACATTATTGTCCCCTTCTGTAAAAGTCCACAAAATATGATAGAGGTCATCCACGATTAACTGCTGTGCCGACCATTCATTCCACTCATCCGATCTCTCGAACATGCAGAGTGGCTCAAGGGGTGCGCTTGCCACAAATCTAATGGCCACGCCAATTAATCCACCACAAGAACCTCTCCTCTCGCCTTCTTTGACCTTTCTACAACTTGACATGATCAATGCCCACTTGCTAATTCGCTAAATGTATTTGTTTGTGCAATATTGCATTCTCCATCTATAAATTCGTTCTTCGTCCTCTCGGCCTTGCATCAACGATTCACAAAGAAGAAGAAATACATCATTTAATCTATCTGTCTCTGCATACATTCTGAAGCCTGCAGCATGGAAAACATCATAAGATGGCAATGATGTTGGGTTGCATTATTGTTACTTGGAGTTATGCACCTTAACGTTGTTCATGGGAAATACGATAAGTTTATTTACGGTCTTCGTAATGTTAACAAATACAGCAATGGCACCTATTACGACACCAACGTCAACACAGTACTCAAATATCTGGTGAGTACAGCTGCCCTGAGAGGTAAATATCTGGTGTAATACCGCTGCCACTTGGGATTGCACCAGAAAAACTGTAATAAGTGAGATTCATTTTGGATTTTAAAAGAGAAACTGTTATAAGTGAGATTTATTTGGGATTGGCATCCCCACTCTGCAGCTTTTGGTAAGAAGGTATTAGATCGAGCAGAGTGTTTATTGTTGACAGAAAACAATGGTTTATATTGATAAAGATAGCCATGTCCTTAACTTAACGGAGTAAGCAACGAAGTCTGGTGGGCCCCAGTGCAATAGTTTACTCTATCATTAATTGAATGATGGTTAATAAAAAATAATAAAAATAAAATAAAATTTCCATAAAAATAATAAAATCAATAGTAATAATTTATATAGTAAAATTGATAAATCCAATATGGTTTTTCCAGGGAAATCCTAAAAAAACATATTGATGTATGGCACTATGCCAAGTACATATTAAAAAAAAAACAATAATGCATTTCAACATAACTCTTTTGCTTGTTTAAATAAATAATAATAAAACAAATATTATATTTACTAAGTCAACCAATGCTGCAGAGGAGGAGGTAATTGATATGGAAATATATTTTACATGCAGCAGAGAATTAAATGCTGTCGTTGGGGTGGATTGTTGGATCTCAACCTTTAGCACCGTGGGCAGGTTGAGATCCAACAACACACAGTCTCTACTGCAGGTTAGAAATTGGTCCCTACAGCTGATGAAGTTCAAATGATGCTACACAAAAATAATGTAGCGCCAAGGATGCCAAGTCCCTCTAGTGGTCCTGCACCTATTCCGGATGAGTCGGGGTCGCACAATTTTTTTAGTTCACAATAAATATAAAACCACGGTTCTTTCACCTCGGGAAACCCGTGCTGCAAGTCCAACGACCCCGACCCGAACTCTTGAGATAGCCTACCAATAGTTAACACACAATAAGAAACGTATTTAACACAATAAGATAACAAGGTTCGACTTCAATATATAAAAGTGGAGGTGCCTTTCTCTAGGAGCCGAAATCATCAAGCATTTTTTTTTAATTGTAATTTTAACAATGAAATTCTACGAACATATACCTTAACCCTAACAAAAACTAAAGCTTCCCTGCTCACCTCGCGATAAGGTCGGAATGGTTAGTTCCAGTACAGCACGACAAGGCTACCATTAGTTTTCGCATTTTATCCTTTGTCTCTTTCATCTCTTGCAATTTATCTTTCATCTCTTTCATTTTATCCTTCAACTCTTTCATCTCTTGCATTTTATCCTTCTTCTCTTGCATTTTATTCTTCAACTCTTTCATCTCTTGCATTTAATCCTTCATTTCTTTCATCTGTTCAATTTTATCCTCCATCTCTTATATCTCTTGCATTTTATCCTTCATCTCTTTTGTCGAGTTCGGGAAAGTTTCTTTCAATTGCTTAAGGTACATGGCCGATCTATGTTACCAGAAACGAGAAACGTGAAACAAAATGAGAAACAAGAACAGTACGAGAAACGAAGTTTCCAGGTTTCGCAAGTATAAGAAACGAGGAGAGAGAAAAACAAAAATTGAATTAATTAAACTATATAAATTAAATATTGTAACAATTTACAGATTTTAATACTAGCTGGACTTAGTTCGGCATTTCAAACTCCAAGCTCCAACCAACTTCACCCAGTTAATTTTAGCTTCAGAGACTAACAAACTCCAAGTTCGTCCAACACTGAATTGAAGAATGGAAACCAATTCACTGTAGGTTTAAATCGGAAAAACAGAGTAGGAAGAAATCATAAATTTACTTATTATTATTATGGCTCATTTGTTTACCTTACTTGATTTGGGCCATTATGAATTCTCAAATTCAAGAAAACATTTAAGGGATTCAAGGTAGGTTTGCACAGCCATGTCCATCTCTATTTATTGCTTTGAACTTTTCATTATTTCCATATGCGTTATAAAAGCGTTCTTTATACATTAATGTATGTAATTTGTAGGACGGAGCCTTCTATATTCAAATATTGACAATTTATTGCTTTGAGTTTCTCATTATTTTTATATATTTTCTTTGTATACATTATTGTAATTTGCAAGACAGAGCCTTCTATACAAATATTGACAAAGGCCAGATCGTGTAACAATTTTCTTTTGTCATTTCTGTCTTTGTGTAAAGTATTTATGCAAATACAAGGTACTGTGTAAGAATTTCCAAAACTGACTCTTTTATGTAGCTTTAATATATGAGATTAAATTTGTTGGTTTGATTACTTTAATTAGGTGTCATATTGTTGGATTCATTATTTTAATGCCTAGTAATTCATTTACATGTCAAGGATGATTCAAGACTTTCACAAACTCTTAGGGTGCCCGTAATGCTTCTTCATCTTAGGCAACACTAATTTCCTTACTCATTACCACAACAAAGATTTATATGCTCTTCTTAACTTCTTTTGCACCTACCATTTTTAATTATTGTGCTATACACACTAAGACTCCAGTGCCCAATGGAAATGCTTTCAGTATGAAGGTTTTACTGCGGTTTTATTCCAGTCAGCTATGCCTTACCTTCAACATTTATTTCTGTTTTTATTTATCTAAATCTGACATTCTTTCTAATAAATGTTGTGATTTGAGTTGCTTCTGTATTGACAGTGAGTAGCCAACTCTCTGAGAATCATGGAAGGTTACCCCCTCTGGCCCAAGAGATAACTTGAGGTCTAAAGCAGGTCCTAGATGCCTTAGCATAGTTTCTAAGTAGCCAGGAACATATCGAGAAACAATCAAGGGCATAATTTCAAAGTGGGTTTCTCTTCTCACTACTTGGTTTTCCCACTATAAATTGACATGTTCAGCTATTGTGATTCTCACTATGTTGTTATTTATTGTGTTGTGATATCACTAAAAACTATGACAATCTTTAAGTGGCTCATTCTTTTATAAATCTATATACAATTATGCGACAAAAAAACAATATTAAAGTTTATTTTTTATTATCTTTGTTCTTTTTTATTTATATTAATTATCTATTTAAGATAAATCTTCCATGTTGGACATATAGTTTTCAACATGTTCTTGTTAAAGACTATGTTAATGGTATGCTACATAACAGGGATTTTAGCTTATTTGGATATCCTTTTTTATGTGTTTCCATGCCTGGGCAATTCATTTTGGGTGTCATTCTAGTAGGTTTTCTGTGTCTTCTTTTTCTAGACATAAAATTTCAGTTATTTGCTTAGTGGTGGTAACATGATATGCACACACCATTTATTAAATATAACTTAAAAAAAAGCTACTTCAAATGTGTTGGACAATTGGGAAATGAAATTCAAACAATGGTGGCCTGAAGTTTCAATATGTGAGGTTTACAGTTCTGATGGTAAGTTCAAGTTCCATTGATACCTATTTATGAAACATCCAACTTCCATTTAGGCTCTTCAACAATGAAAAAAACCCTCAACAAGGATTGTCCCCCAAGTTATTAAAAATAAAAATATTCAACATGAAAAATAATCATACTAAAATATGAAATCTCTATACATATAATTGCGAATTTGTGGGTTCTTACAATTCAAAATTCTCTGATAAACTAACATATTTTGTAAGCTAAATACTTCAATGGATGGAAGATATCCCAAGACCTAGAGAGCAAAAACAATTCCATTTTTTTTAGTGCTCATGGTGAATTCAAGGGCCTAGTAACAAGTATGAGTGGGTTTTTGAGCTCTCGATGTTCACTGCAAAGTCTGAATTTAGGCCCTAGGGTACATGCAACAGGTTGGCATTATCAAAATTAAGATGGCCAAGTACCCACAAGTTCAATGCTTCAAGTCTTCAAGCAGATGCTTATGACAAACAGGTTTTTGCTAAGAAAATAGGACACACGAATAAACAAAATGTCTAATTTAATATTTTCAAAAATAAACAAAGATCCTTGGATTTCAACTAGTCTGCAAGCAACAACATAGTAGTAAGCCCAAGGAGTCTTAAACTATAAAAATTAAGCCACAAGTGTTGATTCCATTTTGGCTTCAAACCCACTCAATTTATTTATTGAATCCATCTGGGATTAATTCCTTCATGTTGTCCAAAACAAAGCTTTCACAAATGTTTCAAACTCAATCAAGGGAGAAGATTTTCCATGAAATAGGCAATATCATGCAACCCAACAAGGATCAAGGATATTCCAATTGAAAATTGAAAATAAAAAATAATACTCTTAATCATCCATCTTCAATGCATCCAGTGGTCAGTACACTCCTATTACTTTTCAACACCTTATACATGAAACTTAATAAGTACAGCTTCTAAATGATAATGAGGCTCTTTCAAATTCAACTAGCCTAACTGTGTCTCTGTAATAGGCCTTCAAAATTCCCATTGATAGGCAATGTAGGTTAAGACTAGGATGCATTCTTCACAGTTATATTAACATAAAATTTCACCATGCTACTAGTGACATTAATCTTAGCATAACCAAATGCCGGCAATGAAATCTAAGGTCTGTATCATTAAAGCCCTCCAGATTCAGTCTAGAAGGAAAGTATATTAAATTGCAGTAACCCATAACCAAAAGAAATCCAAAAAAGGAAAGGGACAATGAGTCAAACCTTAGGTTGAAGCTTTGGTCCTGGTTCGCCTGCTATAACCTTCTCCTTCTCCTTTGGCTAGCTTGCAATATAGGGTGGAGAAGAATGTTGAGGCACATATACATAACCAAACCTTATATAGCACAAAAAAACAAATTGGTTGAATCGTTGAGTGGAGTAAAATCAAGCCAAATTACATTGTAACTGAAAATTTAAAAAATAAACAGGGAAACAAGGTGGGTTGAAGCTTCGAAAATGGATTTGCGAATATATTGTTTGGAAAAAGAAGAAAGGGGACCAGATGTGGAGAATCTTTTCCTCCTTTTTAACCTGGGTTCATGCCATATCAAACTGTACACAGGCTTCCCTCTACACATAAATCTCCACAGAGCTGCAGTCGGCTCTTCTTTTTACAACAACAAGCAACTCCTCTGCACACAGAGAACAATAGCAGAGCCTCTCCTCCTTTGTACAACGACTTCTCCAAGTATCACAAAGTGTTTCTCTCCTTATCAGTGGCACTGGCCCCCATCCTCACTGTTCTCAGAGCAACGATTTCTCTCCCACGCTACTATAACATCGAGCCCATGAACAATTTAAGCCACTAAAGTCTGAAACTGATCTGTGAAAGGAAAAAATTAATAAGGCAATACTCAAACTTCAATGTTGAGCAGACTTCGGACCGGCGGTGGGCGGCAGACAGCAGGCTTCCTTCCCGAACACTCCATCGTCATTTAATTCAGCATTTACTTCATTTGATTTACCACCTAGAAAGTCAGCTTGACACAAATTACGATATACAGAAGAAACGGTCATCAAAAGACCACGTTCTAAGAAAAACCGTAAAACGTTTTTGCCAAGAAAAAACCGTAAAACGTTTTTGCCAAAACCATTGTCCGGAACGGATCATTTCGTAAGAAATGGTTTCTTCATTTTAGAAACGGAAACGGCCATAAGAAACCGTGGTTTTCATTTCGTTTCCGTTTCTACTTTGTTTTCCTAGAGAAACGCATAGACCCGTCACGTTTCTGGTAACATAGTGGCCGATCTATACATTTCGTCCAAAAGAACCAAAAACATCAAGTGCTCATTACGGTTAGCATAAAGAGTTTCCAATCTCTCTAAAATATCTACACTGATAAGAAGCCCTGCAACAGCCCAGTGTGCCTCCCCTATTCCATCCAAAAGACTCTTAATGATGTCTTTCTACATGTCTTCTTTGTACCGAGACTTAATACTTCCACTAGCTCCTTCAATATATAAAAGTGGAGGTGCCTTTATCTAGGAGCCGAAATCATCAAGCATTTTTTTTTAATTGTAATTTTAACAATGAAATTCTACAAACATATACCTTAACCCTAACAAAAATTAAAGCTTCCCTGCTCACCTCGCGATAAGGTCGGAATGGTTAGTTCCAGTACAGCACGATAGGACTACCATTAGTTTTTGCATTTTATCCTTTATCTCTTTCATCTCTTGCAATTTATCTTTCATCTCTTTCATTTTATCCTTCAACTCTTTCATCTCTTGCATTTTATCCTTCTTCTCTTGCATTTTATTCTTCAACTCTTTCATCTCTTGCATTTAATCCTTCATCTCTTTCATCTGTTCAATTTTATCCTCCATCTCTTATATCTCTTGCATTTTATCCTTCATCTCTTCCGTCGATCTCAGGAAAGTTTCTTTCAATTGCTTAAGGTACATGGCCGATCTATACATTTCGTCCAAAAGAACCAAAAGTATCAGGTGCTCATTACGGTTAGCATAAAGAGTTTCCAATCTCTCTAAAATATCTGCACTGATAAGAAGCCCTGCAACAGCCCAATGTGCCTCCCCTATTCCATCCAGAAGACTCTTAATGATGTCTTTCCACATGTCTTCATTGTACCGAGACTTAATACTTCCACTAGCTCCTTCATCTTCTTCTCTTCCACTATTTTCATCATCATCATCTTCAGACTTATTACTTCCACGATCTCCTTCATCTTCCTTGGGAACCTCCTCATTTTCTCTACCATTTTCATCTTTTTCATCATCATCTTCGGACTTAATACTTCCAGGATCTCCTTCATCTATCTTAGGATCCTCTTCATCTTCTCCATGATGATCTTCATCTTCTTCGGGATGCGACAAAATAAAATCTTTCTGAATGCCATAAAATCAAATAAAAGATTAATTTAGATAAAATATTTCACATAGAACATGGAAGTGATTCTCACTTTCCACGCGTTCAAAGAACAAAACAAATTAATGAATTGTCAAAATTATGAAGTGATTTAGTACGCACAACCCAACTGGCGTTTGTTTCGTAGGAGAACCTCTTGAAGTCTGCCAGTAATGTCGAGTGGCCTTTGGCCGTGGCGATTCCCCAACTCCTATAAAGAGAAAAAAATTCAAAACCATTATGTTCATATAAAATAGTATGATTCAAAAAATTCAGGATAGATATCAAAGATAGCGATTCACCTTATTGAATTTCAAAAGCTGATACAATAGCTCCATTCCTAAAAGCTCAGATGTGTACAGCGATTCACCTTATTGAATTTCAAAAGCTGATACAGTAGCTAGTAACATCCATTTGATAAACATGTCATTTCTTTTGTGCAGCAATGGCCATAATTGTTCTGACTGTATCCATGCATGGGGTCGGTGAAAAAGTTTCATTGAGGTTTATGTCGGGATGTTGTGTTAATATTTTTGTGACCATTATTTCCTTGTGCTTCTCCACATTTCCATCAGCATCATTCTTGGTATTGTAAACCCATTTGACACTAATTACATCCTTATCTTTTGGTATATCTACCATCTCCCATGTTTGGTTATTCTCAATGCATTATATTTATTCATCCATGGATTGTGCCCATACTGCTTCAACAACTTTCTCAAATGTTAAAGGATCGTCTATTTGAGAAAATAATGCAAAAAGAGAGAATAAATTTGGTGTACCAACTTCATATATCTCACGCAGACTTCTTGTCTTCACTAGGTTTGTCGATGTTGACCTTGATGAACTGCTTAATGGAGTTTGTTATCCTCTTGGTGTGCTTGTTGATTTACCTTGAGCTATGAATTGCGTCGACGTTCTTTGTGATGAACCATGTCATGGTGTCTTGGGAGTTGACGGTGCTACAACATTTTGAATTACATGTAGTGTTTGAATCACTTCCTCCGCCCTATCATCATGTTCGACAGCCGACACAATATTGACATTCTTTTCGATGGTTCCATCCCATGATTCATTATCAATAAATTGAACATTGCGACTGATGATTGCTTTCCTTGTGACATGATCATACAACTTGTATGCTTTTGTGTCTTCAGAGTAACCAACAAAAATACATTTATGTCCCTTCTTGTCTAGTTTCTTTTTCAACTCATCTAGAACATGAGCGTATGCGACACAACCAAAAACTTTTAAATGAGAAATGATGTGATTCATACCTGTCCATGCTTCTTGATGGAATTTGTTCTTCATTCTCTTTGTCGAACACTTGTTCATAATATATATACAGAAGTTATGACTGCTTCAACCGAATATTAATTTGACAAGTGCTTGGCTGCCATAATTCTGGGGGACATCCTCATAATGGTTATGTTCTTTCTATCTACGACATTGTTCTGTTGAGGTGTATACCATGCAGTGAATTTCTTTTGTATACCATGGGTCTTGCAAAAATTTAGGAAGGAATTCGAGACATATTCACTGCCTCCGTTTGTCCTTAGGATTTTGATGATCTGTATCCACTTTACTTCTCCAAAAGTGCCTTGGACTGTTGAAAACAACAAAATGCATCAGATTTGTGTTTTAGAAAATATATCCATCTTTTTCTTGTGAAGCTATCAATAAAAGTAAGAAAATAATTGCATCCTCCCATGGATGATGTCTGCATTGGGCCACAAATATCAGAGTGCACAATCTCAAGTGGTGTGTGTGCTCTGTATGACTTTCTAACTAGAAAAGTATCTCTATGTTGCTTGGAAAAAAATGCAACCTTCACAAACTCTCTCTGGTTTGTCTATCAATGGAAATCCTTTCATCATATTCTTCATGTGCAATAGCTTCATCCCACCAAAATTCAGATGTCCAAATCTGAAATGCCACAGCCATGACTCATCTTGAACTTCTAATTGAAATGTAGCTTGAGTTTCAGAGTTGTCATTTTCTTTCTTGTCGCAGTGCTTGTGTGCTTCTTTGCTTTCTGCCTTAAATGCAACTCCTTTATTTTCCTTTCCTTTCATGTCCATAATTATCCTCAAAGGAAACAATCGATTGCTTGTCATTGGTACTTTTGCTATCAATCTGTTGCTTTGGTGTATGTCTTTAATCACACAATTGTTTTCTTCCATGTAGACTCGGTAACCTTTATGTATCAATTGTCCAATGCTCAACAAATTGTGTTTCATACCTTCAACATGATAAACATAAGGAATAAGTTTTTGCTCCCCTTGTTTGGTTAAAATACTAACAATACCCTTTCCCAAAACACATTTGACTTGGACATTATTTCCAAGTGTGACATCAGTTTGAACTAATTTATCTAGACTAGAAAATAATTTTAAATTACCAGTCATATGATTGTTGTAGCCTTAATCTAAACACCATATGTCACATGGACTTTCTTGGACATCATTTCATTCAATTGGGGATGGGCATGCCAACAACATTGTGCTTGACGATGTGCTGGTGTTACTCAACTAGTTTTGTTTCTGCTTTCCTTGGTCATACTACTTCTTCCTACATTCATATGCATAATGGCCAAATTTCTTGCAATAATGACATTGTATTTTTTATTTAACAAACCTATGACCACTAAGCTGACTAGAATTATGACTGCCCTCTACCAACAACACTCGCAGGACTCTTGTCACATCCTCCTTCGGAAAAATTTCTTCCTCTGCCTCTAGAATTATATCTCTGCCTGCCTCTTCCACAACTTATGGATGAATGTGTTGTGAATGCACCTTCTAATGATGTGTTTGATCTACTGATCCTATGTTCATGATTGATGATTGAGGCTTGTAACTCATTAATGGTAAATTGTGACATGTCTTTGTTTTCTTCCAAGGTCACGACCAATGATTCAAATATTTGGGTCGGGGAGACTTCTAAGAAATTTTTCAACAACCCTTTTGTCTTCTATGTTTTCTCCATGGGATTTACATTGATTTATCATCCCAATAACTTGAGTGTATTGTTAGGGTTAACCTTGACTCGGGATTGAGTCAAAGGTGGTTTAGGTCTAGCACATGGTTTGGGAACATGGTTTGTTGTATTCCATGGTATTGTTCCATGGTATTGCATGTGATAAAGCCTTTATAAGGCTTGAGGAGGCTCCATTGTAAAGTGGCCTGGAGGTGAGCGATGGCTAGCTCACTTGGCCTGGATGACTATTTTGGCCATATAATGAAGATCTTCATTGGTGTTGGTTTTCCCCGCATGGGGATATATTGTGTGTCTATATGTGGTTGCTTGTTATAATGTTTATTTTTCACTCATTATTATGTTAATGTTGCTGGTTATAATCCTAACAACTGGTATCAGAGCCATTGATAGAGTGTTGTTGTGCTCACTATGTAGAGTTGTGCCATTGACCAAAAAAAAGGGGTTGCATGTTTCAGTGTAGATCTGGTGATATATAATTTTTGAGTGATAAGTATATCTGTCTAGGCATATGAGGATGTGATCTGGTAAAGATCACTACAGGCAAAGGAGACCCGGGCATGTGAGGATGCCCTAAGTAAGATATGTGCTCAGATCGTTAAGGAGTAAATCACTGCTTGCGTGAAAGACTTGGCCAAATTGTTTGATCTATTCGGCATTGAAGAGAAGACCTGTCCATACATGGCAGGAGTGGCGACGCATCTCAGCAATCGCGTGAACATTTTTCCTCTGGGAAAGAGCCTGAAACTGCGGTCGTCACACAAAGGGCGTCATATTCTATAGTGTTGAAGCAGTCTAAAGGAGAGATGCTTGTCCAAGGAGAGAAAATGCAAAATATTTTTGATGCTACCAGAGATTGTGGCCACGGGTATGGGACTATGTCCGCATGGATGAGTAGATCTGAGATTAATGCAGAGGAGAAACCCTATTTTTTTATATTGTGAAGATTGAAGAAGAGATTTCCCTCCACTTAACCGTGACAAGAAACCCTAGATGCTTGTAGCTGGATCTGTTGCAAATCGTGTCTTCAATGTCTTCTGAGTTGAAGGTTGAAGGCTGCATGATAGAAGAAAGCCACCGTAGTGCTGGAATAATGAAAGTGGAAGTGCAAGTTGAGGCAATACTTCGAAAAAGTGTCCTCTGGTGCATGCATGGAAGAGATCGGTGAAGAAATTAGCCCGTGTGAATACAAAGTCGTGAAAGGAAGATTAGTACACATATTTTTTTGTTTAAGCTCTGCACAGCATTCCTAAATAGAAGTCAAATCCATGAAGCAAAAGTAAAAACAATTATAAACTATTTTTTAAAAAGGATCCATGCCATTCACGTCATTTAAAAAAAAAGAGGGGCCATTTCTTAAGTTATGAAATATTTTTAATCCAAAATTAAGTGGATGCGATGTATAAAAAGGTGGATGATTAAATTAATAGTTTAAACTTTTTAAATGAGCTTTGTTTAATATAAGCTTGGTTAATGGGTTTGAAATCCATGTATGGAAGACTATTCAAGTTTTGGTCCATGAAATGATGATTCATGGTTTTATAAATTATGGTTAAGGATGTGGGGCTTGGAATATGACAAGAAAGGTAAAAATGTGGAGGCATGGTATATGACAAGCAATGGCAAAGTATGGAAGGACGAGCAAGAAAGCCAGAGGATGAAGTAATACATGGTGATGGTATAGTCGTCATGAAGACACATGAAAAAAAAATGTAATGGAGCATTTTGCATGTAAATGGGCATATGGCTGTAAGACCTAGTAAGGCATGTATACCCCTGGTAACTCACCGGTAAAGTGGGAGATAGACCTAGGTGATAGGGGGTGTATGTGAGATTCCTCGGTAAAACTTTGAGGGGGGTTGGTAATTACTCCAAGTCAAGTTTAAAAGGGGGATTGTTAGGGTTAACCTTGACTCGGGATTGAGTCAAAGGTGGTTTAGGTCTAGCACATGGTTTGGGAACATGGTTTGTTGTAGCCCATGGTATTGTCCCATGGTATTGCATGTGATGAAGCCTTTATAAGGCTTGAGGAGGCTCCATTGTAAAGTGGCCTGGAGGTGAGCGGTGGCTAGCTCACTTGGCCCGGATGGCGGTTTTGGCCATGTAATGAAGATCTTCATTGGTGCTGGTTTTCTCCACATGGGGTTTCCAGGGTATATTGTATGTATATATGTGGTTGCTTGTTTTAATGTTTATTTTCTCATTCATGAATTGCTCGTTATAATCCTAACATGTATAATTAGTTTATTGACTCTATGTCTTTCATTGACAGAGATTCAAAATCTCTTTTATGAATCCGCAATTTAAAAGTCTTTACCTTGTCCAAGCTTTGATAGGCGGTTTCCAATTTGTCCCATGCCTTCTTAGCGGTATTTGTTGATGCTACTCTTGGGATTATACTTTCATGCATGGCTTGGTGTATGTAGAACAAATCATTTCCATCTTTCTTCCTATGTTCCCTTAGGGCATCCTTCTCAGCTTGCGTGAGATTATTATCTACTGGTTTTATATAACTATTTTGGACTATCTCCCATACATCTTGACCTCTTAACAAAGCCTTCATTGTTCGAGACCAATATTCATAATTCTTTCTGGAGAAAATTGGAGTTTGTAAACTCGACATTTGTTCCACAGAAGTGGAAGCCATTTTTAATTTTAATTTTCCTTATAAATTTGTTTTTTCCCTTTTAAGACCAGGTTTCTTTCCTAAACTTGCTTTGATACTAGATCTTGGGAGATGCTGCTGCCACGGTTAACTTGAGTTACCGCACAATCATAAATTTTATTTTCTTTTAACTTTTGGGGCCGCCGCACACTACCTTGGAAACCCTACCTTTCACTTCGACCAAAATACTTGTGATCAACATCTTGCAACACGAGGAATTTTTACCACGATGGACAAGTCTGCGACAAAATTCACTTTTGGTCAAGACACCTTTTATAGACTTTTTGACTTGACAAAATTTTACCTCGAGAGACACCCACTTGGCTTCTATCAGATTTTACGGAGAGAGGATTTACTAGCAACACACTTTTGGTTGGGACCAGCTCTTATGCAACCAACTCCCACTTCGACAAGAAAACTTTTAACAAAACTTTATAAGAGGAGATTTCTTAGTCTAAAGACTTATAATATGAAAAACACTTTTAGTCCACTAGTAATTACCTGGGATAAACCTCCACACAACTATGTTGTGAAAAAATATCATATAACCAAATATTAAGAAAGACTTGTGTTGAGCACTCTGCATAAAAACTTAGACTTTTACATGGTGAAAAAATTGTGGATTCTTTGTGTCTTTCACTAAACCGTAAATGTAAACAACATTTACCCAAGTAATTCTGGAGAATATGTGCAAACATGCATTCAACAATAAAATATGCAATTATATATATTGTTGGGACATAACAAAGAACTATAGTCACAATTACAAACTTGAAAATTTACAAGAATGTTTCACCCTTTTACATAGCTTTGGCTCTCAACACTTTCCACAAACACATAGCTTGAGCTCTCAAACTCTTCTCAGAGTTTTTCTTCTTCTCCGCTTCTTCTTTCTATGTTCCTTTCTTTCTTTCTTTCACACTCACTCTTTTCCGTTTCCTCTTTTTTCTTAGATACATATATATATAGACTAATTTTCTCCTCTTAGAATCTACCCACTTACATTAAACACTGAAATAACTATCTACCTACAAACTTATCTTCATAATTCATTCAGATAAACTGACATAAGAAGAACTATTATGACTCTGACATAGTAGGCTTAGATGTGACGTCGATATGCAATCAATTAATATTTCCAACAATTCACTCGTTTAATTAAGCCCTGTGATTTTTTTTTAGATCATTCGAATCCTACACAGGTTCTTTAAATTTAAACTTGCAAATCAAATCTTTGGCATTTAAATGACGATGGTGTACATGTGATTCAAACGACGATGGTGAAAGCTCATCTTGTAGGGATGATGGTAAACGATGATGGAGAAATCTGTTCCTGCAACGATGATGATGAAAAACAATGATGACCAAAACTCTTGCAGCAAGAATGTTCCTAAATCCTGGTAGTAATCCAGAGCAACCTGAAAGTAAAATACAGGGTTAAACTGAAGCACATTGCAGTCAAATGCAGGAAAACAACATGTCCATCCTGATAATACCATTACCTGATAAGCTTTCCTTGTGGTTGTTGGATGTTGGGTGGATTATACTAGACAAGGAGACAACCAATTTTTACTGTTTATTAAGAAAAATCAAGTTAGAAAGAATAATTAATTGCTCAGTTTAATGTAATTGTGTAAAAAGAGGTATAATTTCATGTAAGCTCATATAAACAATTATCCATCTGTGAGTGAATGTGAGGAATGGTTGTAATCCTGCAAAGTTGTAGTGATATCCATCTTTGAACAATAAGAAATACCGATACTATTTGGCTCGTGGATGTTTCCTCAATGGGTTTACCACGTAAAATCTCTGTGCCAAATTTGTCTACAATTAACATTGTTATTTTTCTATGTTATTGATCTCTATATTATTTAGCTTTAGTTTCCCACAGTGTCATTTTAGGAAACGTCGTATTGTTGGTAATGCACTCTTGATATATTGAAGACTACATAGGAACCATGATCCTATACAACCAATGCCACCAAACTGATTTCAATTGCAGATAAATACCACCATGCATTATATAGCCAACACGACCAAGTGCTCATCTCGTCATGGATAGCTCGTCACAAACTCCATCGAATTCGGAAAAACAATTGAGCATGTCAACTACAGAGCACTCCGACAAGTCTGATGGAACAAACGTCCACAGATCCCTGCTGCGCAAAATCCATGGATTAGAATGGACATTTGTTAATTAATTAATTAAGTGGCAACTCATCTTAAAGACATCAATCGTTAGTTAATGATACAAGGACCTCCAAAACAATCTCAGTTGTACAGTTGTAAGAGACTCGTGAATCTTGCTCATATGATCGATCAACCCCAAAGTATGAGATTTCTATCGAAGTAATTAAAGTAGTAATTACATGGATAGGAATATTTATTTGATATTTTTGGGTGGACAAACATGTATGCTTTTTCTGGATTGCACATGTATGAGACAAGTGTATTATCCACATTGATTGGGTCGAGAGGCACTCTACAGCCTAGTATGGAGGGAGATATGGGGAGATCTTATAACATTATGTAACATTATTTTTATTAATAAAAAAAAAAAATTAATTATAGGCCAAAATAAATGTCGGCCATAAAAACAACCTAATATGGGGGAGATGTTGTAATCTTTCTATCTAAGAAAGCAATAAAAAAAGTAAAAAATTAATTATCTAAAAAAAATTTGGATGAGGAAAAAACACAATATGGGGGAGATGTTGTAATGTTCCTACCTAACAAAATAATAAAAATAAAAAATTGCATTATTAGCAAAAAAAATGTTGGCCCTGCACATGGTTTTATTATACATGGTTGATGAGGGCCTTGCACATGGTCTTAAAACCATGTGCAAGGCCTCCTAAACAACCCATGGTTTTATTGTGCATGGTTTATGACGGCCTTGCAAATGGTTTTAAGACCATGTGCAGTGCCTCCTAAACAACCCATGGTTGTTTAGAGCCTTGCATAGGATTTTAAAACCATGTATGAGAAAATGTTGTAATATTCATTCTTATCAAAATACAAAATAATAATAAATATTATATGTGAGTCATAAATAATATTAAATATTAATAATAAAAATATTATATGTGGACCTTAAATAAAAATATGTGTCTTTTGGTTTGAATCAAATCAATGTCTATATATAGGACACAACAAAGTGGATAGTTCATTGAGTGCAATACCTAAGAAGAGGTTTGCACCTCTAGAGGTTTGATCCCTCTCGGCCCTTGATAGAGCCTAGGATTTCGATTTACGCTGGGCCCTTAATAGAGCCTAGAATTTCTATTTGGGCCGATTTGGGCTAGTGGTTCCAAATTCAAAATAACTAATTATAAAAAAATATAAAAAATAATTGGTAATTAAGTTTAATCCATGTATAAGTGATAGTTTGTTAGGGATAACTCACCAACCATAAGTTTCTTTGGTTGTGCTAGTTATTGACAAGAAAATTTTGTAAGCGTGTTTTACATTTTATTTAAATAAATAAATAATATATTCTTTTATAAATCACTCATTTTATCACGCATATTAATATATGTTATTAAGAAAAATATAAAATCAATCTAATTATTGAAAAACAACATACTTCATTACTTAATTATTAATTTAATAATAGTTAATAAAAATATTAAACAAAAATAAAATTCCATAGAAAATAATAAAATCAATGCTGTAAAATTGACCATTCCAATATGGTTTTTCCTGAACCAAAATCATAACTGGTTTAATATCTTCAATATGTTGATTGAACCATTTAAAGAAAACATATTTATATATGACATTATGCTGGTGAATATTAATAAGAAAAACAATAATGCTTTGCAACATAACGCCTTGCAACATAACTCTTTTGCTTGTTTAAATAAATAATAAAACAAATATTATATTCCCTTGGTCAACCAATGCTTAAGAGGAGGAGGCAGCTGATGGAGCTCAAATGATGCTACACAACAATGGAGCGGCAAAGATGCCAATTCCCAATTCCGCCGCAGCTATTCCGATTTCGTCCGGGTCGCGCAAATTTTTTAGTTCATAATAAATAGGAAACCACGACAGTACTTTCACCTCCGGCAACCGGTGCTCCAAGTCCATCAACCCCAACCCGCCGAACATAAGAGAAATCCTACCAATAGTTACACACAATGAGAAACGCATTCAACACAAAAATAAGATAACAGAGCTCTACTTCACTATACTATAAAGGTGGAGTAGGAGCCGGAATCATCAAGCATTTGTTTTTAATTTAAAATTGTAATTTTGACACTCAAAGTGTACAAACATATACCTTAAAACCCTAACAAAAATTAAAGCTTCTCATGCTCACCTCTCGATAAGGTCGAAATGGTTAGTTCCAGTACAGCACGACAGGGCTGCCATAAGTATGCATACCATTAGTTTTTGCATTTTATCCTTCGTCTCTTGCATCTCTTGCATTTTATCTTTCATCTCTTGCATTTTTTCCTTCATCTCTTTCCTTTTATCCTTCAACTCTTTCATCTCTTGCATTTTATCCTTCATCTCTTTCATTTTATCCTTCATCTCTTTCATCTGTTCAATTTTATCCTCCATCTCTTTTATCTCTTGCATTTTATCCTTCATCTCTTCCGTCGATCCCGGGCAAGTTTCTTTCAATTGCTTAAGGTACATGGCCGATCTATACATTTCGTCCAAAAGAACCAAAAGCATCAGGTGCTCATTACGGTCAGCATAAAGAGTTTCCAATCTCTCTAAAATATCTGCACTGATCAGAAGGCCTGCAGCAGCCCAGTGTGCCTCCCCTATTCCCTCCAGAAGACTCTTAATGATGTCTTTCAACATGTCTTCTTTGTACTGAGACTTAATACTAGCTCCTTCATCTTCATCTTCATCTTTTCCACTATCTTTATCTTCTTCTTCATCATCTTCAGACTTATTACTTCCACGATCTCCTTCATCTTCCTTGGGAACCTCCTCATCTTCTCCACCATTTTCATCTTCTTCATCATCATCTTCGGACTTAATAATTCCACGATCTCCTTCATCTTCGTTAGGATCCTCTCCATCTTTTCCACTATCTTCATCTTCTCCACGATGATGTTCATCTTCTTCGGGATGCGACGAAATAAAATCTTTCTGAATGCCATAAAATCAAATAAAAGATTAATTTAGATAAAATCTTTCACATAGAACATGGAAGTGATCCTGGATTTCCACGCGTTCAAATAAGAAAAAATTAATGAATTGTAAAAATGATGAAGCGATTTAGTACGCACAACCCAATTAGCGTTTGTTCCGTAGGAGAGGAAATTCTTTAACATGGAGAAACCTCTTGAAGTCTGCCAATAGTGTCGAGTCGCCTTTGGCAGTGGCGATTCCCTCCTCTCCTATAAAGAGAAAAAAATTCAAAACCATTATGTTCATATAAAATAGTATGATTCAAAAAATTCAGGATAGATATCAAAGATAGCGATTCACCTTATTGAATTTCAAAAGCTGATACAGTAGCTCCATTCCCAAAAGCTCAGATGTGTATTCGCTAAGGCTATTGACATCCACATTTTCTTGGTCAAACGCAGCATCTCCTGTTTTCATGTTCTCTGTATTATCGGGGACGCTGGAGGTATCATCCTTCTGTTTTTCTTCCTTCCTTGAAACCTTCACTAAGGATTGCATCAGTCGTTTTGCTCTATTGCTGTCTTTCAATATCCACCCCATATTTTTTCCATTGCAAGCCGCAACCATTTTTCCATCTTCGTCTATAAAGGTCAAGGATCCATACCCTGTGTCTAAGATATCTTTGTTATCTAAAAAATCCAAGCATTTGTCTTCATCTCTAAATTGAAAAGAATTAATTAGTCTTCTCATTTCACACAATTGGTTGCAATTGCTATCTATTCCATTACTCTCTTCATTTAAATAGAATAGACGCATCCAAAATCTCAGGATTTCATGCTTGGATAGATGCTCAGATAAATTTAGCACAGATATCCCCTCCATCTCAACTGGCAGTACCTCAAAGTTAGTTTTCAAGACATAATAGTCCTTGTAAATGTTATCAGTGAGCTTTAAAGTCTCCGTGCTTGCAATGTCAAACTGAGGAATATAAATGATGTGGATGCTATCTCTCCATTCTATTAGAGCATTCTTTATAGCACATGTAACCTCCTCGTCCTCCTTCCCGCCATACAAGCATATCACCTTACCTTGAAACATCACCTCTTTCACCTTTCCAAACGAACAATGAAAACAAAATAGAATCGAGAATCAATCACCGCTGATCCATATATCATTACTTTCATTTTACTGTATGATGCTAGAAAATAATAGTAAAGAAAAAAATTACTCACCTGATCTGTTACTGAACTTTTCAAATAGCTGAAAAGAAACTCTAAATTTGACATATTTTTCCACTGAGTCCATTCACTTTGTCTTAGTTCTTGTTCAAATTTCTCATATGTAAACGGATAAGCTTTTGAACCCCAATTGTTCAACATAAGGAGCCCATGATACGGCTTACAAAATGAAATTTTACCGTTGGGTTCTATTATCCAAAATATACTCGGAGACCATTCATCATCTCTTTCCGGGCCACAATGATTAACTAGAAAATACTTCACTGCTCTAGTTACTGACCATGGATTTTGGAGGACCAACCAAGAAACTTTTCTTGAGAATTGCTCAAGTACATCCAAAGTTGTACTTGGCTCCACAATTGGAATTGATATAATTTCAACGTCAAGTCTCTCTTTCTCCCTGAGATACACTTCACTCATAGACCAAAGGCCAGTATCATTACATAAGTCGTTCACACTCCTCATTTCTAACAAAATAGTTTTTCCTTCCAATTTGTCGACTCCACAAACAAAAGGTTGAGAGTTTTCTGTTGGATCCTAGAATTGTCGCGTCCACAGAATAAACCAAACCAATCAATAAAATGAAGTGAAAACCACAAGACAATAAATTGCAGTTATATAAAAACAAATACAAACCAAAGTGAAAACTTGAGTACCTTGTTTGATGCACAATTCCCTCGAAAGATGCGATTGCTTTCTTCATCTGGGGTTGCAAACAATTCCCTTAACAACACTATATTACTCTTTGGACTTGTTTCTACAATTTGCTTCAACTTGAGATATCTTCGAGAGTTACTCAACACAAGTTCCTCCATCTCCAAGTTTGACAAGACTTTCCAACGAGAATGGTATTTACCATCCTTCCCCTCTCCTATCATCTCCATCCTAAAACATACGGGTTCCTCTGCATTATATCTTTCCAACCATGATTCTCGAACATTTTTCTCTAATGTTGATAACCATGAATCTCGAGCATCTAAATCTAACGTTAATAACAATTTAACAACCATCAATTGTATTTTTGAAACTTCATCACTATAACCCAAAACTCTCTCTTTGACTTTTTCAGGCAACCGATGATAATGTTTACCAATATAAATCATATCAACATTTATTTGGATGTCATCAACGGTCTCCTCAATTAAAGGACAAGGGAAATCATCATTTGGATCGCTATGAAACATGACAAGTGAGAAGGTGTTTGGAGGAAGATCACATATATGGACTGGCTCTCCTCGCCTATTAATAAGAAGGCAATTCAATTCTGACAACAACTTCTGTAGTATGTTCTCCTTCTCCTCCTTGGACAAATCCTGAAGAGAAATCCAAAGTCAGTGATATTAATACACAAGTTAACTTTTAGTGCATGAAACGACATCATTGGTGGTATGATAAATATGGATAGATGTTTACCTTCCCTGTATACACTGCAGAAGACCATGATTGATGGCCTTTTCTTTGAATGCTTTCCCAGCTCATTACCAACCCAGAGCTTCCTTCGATGTTCATAATCTGTAATGTTTTCACCTTCACTATGTTGACCATAAATTTACCTCGCATAAAGATGTCACAATGACATAGGTACAGATGCTGCAATGAAGGGAGGCAATGAAAATTTTTAGGGAGTACTTTTAATTTCTTACAACCACTCAAGTATAGATTTAGTAATGAGGTAAGGCAATGGAAATCTTGAGGGAGCTCCTTTAATCTCTCACACCCACTCAAGTCTAGAATTTCCAATGATGACAAGCAATGGAACTCATCACATAATGTTTCAAGTGAGATGCACTTTGATAAATTTAGCTTTACCAAACACTTCAGTTGACTAAAACTTTTGGGAAGCTTCTCTATACTCCTGCATTCACATAGGTTCAAGTCTCTTAAATTTCCTAATTCAGCAAAAATATCCGGAAGTTCTTTTAAGCTTGAGCAACATGACATATCCATTGAGAACGCCGATGACTTCAACCCTCCAATGCTTTGAGGAATACTGGTTAGACTAGAACACTCATTGACAGAAAAGTTAACCAACGATGTTAAGCTTCCTATATCCTGAGGGAGTTGTGATAACTTTGCGCAAGAGGATAAATCCAATGATTTCAATAATGAAAGTTTTCCAAAACTATTAGGTAGCTCTTTTAAAGAAGCGCAACCTTGCAAATTGAGTTCTTGCAGAGAATTTAATGATCCTATATCTTCTGGCAAGTGCTCCAATTTCGAACAATAATCCATTCTCAATACTCTTAAAAATGGAAGCATTGAAATTGATGATGGTAATTCCTCTATAGATTGACAATATGAAAGAGTTAGCTCCCGCAAGCCCTTTACTAGATCATCTAGCTTTTTTAGCTTTGCAAACCTGGTCAATCTCAGAACTCGCAAATTCTGGAACTGCTGGAGTTCTGTGGAAGAGATTTCAAAAGAATGGGAATGTAACCTTCCATCAAATTCCATGTGTCTAAGACTCCGTGGCATCTGCAAATTATGTCATTCATATGTGCCCACCATAATGAAATTATTAAAAGTAATAAAACACTCTCTGTGCTATATATAAAATGAGAGAAAATAGAGGAGATTGAATATGTTGAAAAGACTTGCCTCAAGGAGTTTCAAATCCTTGGGTTGGTAGCTTAAGTATTTCAATTCCCTCGTATCAAATGGAAGATAGCGAACAGCACCTTGGAAAAAAATCAAATTCTTGAATACTTTATAACATTTTCCTTCTATTTTTGTTAAATTTCCAAGTTTCAGAATTCTCAATGACTGATGCATTGAATCCAATACTGTTGCCGATACAGGGAATAGATCCCTATCTTCGTTCAACCAAATGCCTTTAATATTTTGAAGGTCCTGCATGTCATTATTACATATAATCGAATCAATATCAGGTAAACATTGTATGAAGAAAATGCATACTAATACATTTATTAGAGTTCATAGGTTACCTTCTCTTGTTTTCCATCTAAAAAAATTTTCAGTTCACTTGCACTGGTGAATGTGAATCTCAGTCCATCTGATTTTCTGCGACCAAGTGCTAAGATGACATCATGTACACTTACAACCCCACTTGTATGTTCAGTGACTAGTGCTCTGCGTGCTAACATTTCTAGTTCGGACTTTCCCATAATGTTTGCCACTATATCCCAATCCCATCCTTCAAAAAATGAGCAGATGTCCAGGAATGGATCTTTGCAATGTTTAGGAAGCTTCTCATAAGCAAAGAAGTAAGGCTCAATTTTATCCGAGCCAAAGTCGTCGCCCTTCAATTTTTCTAGTTCGTCCAGCACTTGATCAACATCTTCTGGCCGGTCCTTTGCATCACGTAACGCTCCTGCCACTAACTTTAACATTAAGGGAATTCCACCGCATTTCTTTATTATGTGGTTCACTTTGTCAGAATGTAATGTTCTTTCCACTTCATCAGACATATCCATTTTCAGTAGAGTAGTGGCCTCCACAGACGAAATGCCTCCCATGCGATACTCTTTGGGATGCGTCCTCGCCGGGCAAGCTTTACGCACATTTAAGTCACGTGTAGTAATAAGGAGCCTCACTTTCTTTGCCGTACTCATATCTTGAGGCAAAAGCTGTCCTAGCTCACGTTCACCCACGGCGTTGTCTATGTAAATGAAAGCAGTCACTCCCTCCAACACTCGGCTCAGTTCTCGCTGTCCATTTTCAGGCTTTCTAATTTCTGCAATATTTGCAGATCCCGTCAAATCTTTTAATATCAATTCTTGTAAGTGCATTATTTTTTGCTGATCCATGTTCTCAGAAAATTGAACCATTGAATATCGACATCCTCCAATGTTAACCAATGCAAAAACAGCATCTGCGAGGGTGGTCTTACCCATCCCTCCAATACCATGCAATATGACTGAGACAACTTTGTGCTCGCTTGAATCCCATTCTAATAATTCGGTAACTTCTTTAACGGCCCCCTGAATTCCAACTGTTGCAATAATATTAAACATCAAACCCACAGTTTTAAGTTGTTTATAATCGTAATACCAACTTCACACAAAATATAAATTAATTAATTAATTTGACAAGATATTCACCTGCTTTTTCATCGTAACGTCTGGATAGATTTGCCTGCTTATATTGACTGACGTCATATATTTCTATACCCATTTGGATATAAATATGCTTGTACTTGGCATCTAACTGTTGTGCAAGATCACCCAGTTGTTTCTTGTTAATGGAACTGGAGAAGAACCTGCGATCAAACAACGAAATTCCACTTCAGGCATTCACCTCCAGGTACTAAACACAGAATTTGCATTCCTTGTGGATTGATTAAAACAAATGGCTTTTACTATATACACATAAATAAGTTAAATTTCATTAAAGCACTCATCTCTTGGCACTAAACACAGGCCTTCCATTCCTTATGCATTAATTTAGGACGAAAGACATCTACTGTATACACACATTAACAAGATTAGAGTGTGGATCATTTACTTGGAAAATTGAGAAGAAACCATTTGAGAACAACACTTGATGGACCCTTCGACAATCAATTCTGTTGCGTCTTTGACTTCATCTTGCATTCTTTCCTGCAACTGCAGCCGTTCCTCGATCTGCTTAACAACTTTGGCCAGAAATATCATTTCCTTCAAAACATTAAAACATTCTTCTCTGTTGTTAGAAACATCCTCGAATCTCTCAAGGATGTTTGCTACGACCAGGAGCCCTGTAGTAGCCAAGTGTGCGGTTCCCATACCCTGTAGGAGACCACGCACAATTGTCTTGGAGTCGCCTGGAATAATATCTTTCTGAGAACCATAAAATAAGAGTAAAATCGAACTTAGATTATTTTCCTAACAGAAGCCGTTTAATTTTGGAGAAAACCCTAGTAGGATATAACTGAACTAGTTTGTAACTATTAGCAAATAAATAATTCATGATTACGAATAAATAATTAATATAGGTTAAATTCTTACAAAGAAATTTGTTGTCTCTGAGATGAATTCTTTTAATTTGGAGAAGCTTTTTGAGCTCGGCAAATATCGATGAAGCTCCTTTGGAAGGGACGCTTTTTTTCCTTGGTCCTTAAACAAAAGTAAATTAAAAACAATACCATGTTAGCTTTCTGTGTATGATATGAGATTATAACAATAACATTCTCTAATTGGATAGCTTTCTGTGTATGATATATCAGATAGCGTTCCAGCTTACCTTGATGTGTTGCAAAAGTTGAGATATATGGTTCATAAGGCCATCTAGGTCGACCTTGACATTATCTCCTTCAACTGCAGTAACATCTTTACGTATGTTCTCAACATGACCGGACACCGTTTGAACTGTGGAAGAAGAGGAGCTGCCACCTGATCTGTGGCCATCCTGCTTTACAATAGCAGCTGGAACCTCAGAAAAAGAAGCTTCTTCCACAGGATCATGAGAAGTGGAGGCGTCCGAAATCGATGGAGGAATTTGGGAGCCATCCCCGACTAGAAGGGCTCCTTGGGTAGCGATTATTGGAGAAGCAGCGCTGGTATTACCATTAACGGCATTGCTGTCCAAAGAAGCATTTGGAGCATCGGCAGAGAAGGCATCTGGATTTGATGGAGGGGGTCTGGTGTCATGGAGCCCTGCACCAGTTTCTGGGGTGGTAACTCTTGGAAAATCAACATTGGTGTTAGCAGTTGCAGAAAAAGAGGGGGCATTACCTGTGTTTCTGGCTGAAAAACATGAAAGACATGATAAAAAGGTAGAGCAACTACAACAACATTTCTTTGCCATTATCACTGCTCAACTGGCTCAAACTTCACTGTGGAATCGCAAAACGGAAATTGGAAAATAGGCAGCTATAAACAACGACGGACTACAATACTTTCCATTCTTTCTCTCAATGCAACTCATTACACTCACTTATATTGTTAAAAATGTTCACAGATTCTATACGTAAATTAAGGTGGGATTCACAATATTCATTCCATACGTGGTATTGACATAAAGTGAGGGTAATTGATTTAGCTGAACAAAAGTAAAGCTGGCTAAAGTGAAAGAACATTATTTATGCTAACTGTACCCTCATAATTCACTTATTTAATGGAAACGATCGCTTATTAAAATAAAACGTTCCTATATGCGATATTTAAAACTAGAGCCACGGTGGAACTCTCGACAAAAGTAAAGCTGGCTAAAGTAAAAGAACATTATTTATGCGAACTGTACCGTCATAATTCACTTATTTAATGGAAAGGATCGCTTATAAAAAAAAAATCGTTCCTATATGCGATAATTAAAACTAGAGCCACGGTGGAACTCACAATAGAGAAACTTTGATTAAATAAGTAAAGCTAAAGGTAAAGACAAGGTGGAACTCACAAGAAAATGTAAAGAAAGGTGGAACTCACAAGACAAGGTAAAGATAAAGACAAGGTGGAACTCACAAGAAAATGTAAAGACAAGGTGGAACTCACAAGACAAGGTAAAGATAAAGACAAGGTGGAACTCACAAGAAAATGTAAAGATTTTATTTGTATGCATACGGTTACATCTTCGATAGCTTAAAGAAAGTAAAGTTAGTTAAAGTGAAAGTTATAATACTTATTAATTCCATATGTAAAAATAAAGCTAGCGTTAAAGTGAAAATCATAATACTTATTCCATATATTGTACGAATAAAGCTAGAGATTGATGGAACGTGTGTACAAAAGAACTTTAGAGATGGATGGTTAAATATGACAAGAAAAGCTAAAGCTCCAAAGGACCAAGTCCACAAAATTCAGATGAGCAAGTCCACAGATTTCACATGAGAATGCACATGGAGATAGATGACCATGTGCAACTTAAGCTAGCAAAAGAAATTCCATTTCACTTGAGGGACATAATAGTTATATTGGTATTAATGAAACACTTGGTTTGGTTTTATATATATTATATAGTTAGTATTAATAAAAGTCAAATATTAAATATGTCTCACATGAAAATAGAGTTGTAATTTTATGAATCATATGTATTGTGCGCTCATAAAATTTCCTTTGGAAACTCCACATTTTTCTTTGACAGAAAGTCTTGCGACCAAAGTACTTGCGGCATAATTACTACTACAAACTTACTGTGATTGGGACTTATGTGTGACAGACCTTATAGACTTTTGACCCGACACACTTTTACCTCAACAGACTCACTTTAGATGATGCAGTAGTAATTGGAGAGCAAGAGGGAGGACTATACAAATTGAAGGGCCAACCAGAACAAGCTTTGGTCCATGACTTAGTAGAGCCAAATGAACTTTGGCACAGAAGGCTTGCACATGTGCACTATAGGGCACTACCACTTGCAAGCAAAGCTGTTGAAGGTCTTCTAGAAATATAGACAAAACATGACGGTGTCTGCAAAGGATGTGCGAAAGGAAAGAACACAAAGAAGACATTTCCAAGTAGCGAGAGCAAGGCAAAAGGAATCTTGGAAATCATTCACTACAACATATGCGGTCCGATGTTGTCCAGTTCATTAAGCAGGTATGTATACTATGTTTCTTTCGTTGACGATTTTTCTAGGAAGATGTGGATATACTTCTTAAAGAACAAAGATGAAGTATTCAGCAAGTTCAAGGAATTCAAAGCCTTGATCAAGAACCACATAGAAAATAATATCAAGACCTTTCGATCAGATAATGGCGGAGAATTCACATCAAATGAATTCAAAGAGTTATGCAAAGATTCAGGGATTAAGAGGGAGTTAACCACTCCATATAATCCACAAACGAATGGGGTTGCAGAAAGGAAGAATAGAACGAACATGGAAGCTGCAAGGGCCATGGTTCATGATCAAGATCTTCCCATACATCTATGGGAAGAAGCTTCCAGAACAACGGTGTATGTACAAAACCGTACTCCACACAGAGTACTCAAGAAAAAGACACCCGAAGAAGTCTTTTTCGGCAAGAAACCAGAAGTCATCCATCTCAGAATATTCAGCTATCCTGTATACATACACATTCCAAAAGAAAAGAGAACAAAGTTAGAGCCTTCTGGAAAGAAGGGTATATTTGTGGGTTACAGTGAAAGCTCGAAAGCTTATAGAATATACTTCCTAGGATTCAAGAAGATCGACATAAGCAGGGATGTAGCATTCGACGAAGATTCAGCTTACAACAAATCCAGAAAGAGAGCAGTTGAAGACTCCGAAGAAACAGAAGTACCCAGAATTCAAGATACAACTATGAACGATACAAATCAAGATGAAGATCGAGAAATAGAAGAACCCCAGGAACCTGTAGATCCACCCCAAGAGAAGAATTCTCACAAGAGGAAACCTACATGGGTACGAGAGGCTATCCAAGGTGCAGAAAGATATGGGGCTCCAGAAGAAATACATAGAGAGAGGAAAAGAACTAGGTCCTGCTCCAACTATGTATCCTTGTTATGTGACATTATTGATAAAGAACCTTCCAACTATGAAGAAGCGACAGAGAAGAAAGAATGGAAGGATGCTATGATCGAGGAGTACCAGTGGATCATGAAGAATGATGTCTGGGATGTTGTCCCTAGACCAGAGGGGAAGTCTATCGTGACTTCCAAGTGGATCTACAAGATCAAGCATGCTATAGATGGCAGCATAGAGAAATATAAAGCAAGATTTGTGGCTCGTGGCTTCTCCTAGAAAGAAGGAATAGATTATGAAGAAATGTTTGCACCTGTAGCCAGATACACTTCCATCAAATTAGTACTTGCTCTGTTTGCAGTGATGAAATGGAAGATACACTAGATGGATGTCAAGACTGCTTTCTTGAATGGTGTAGTAGAAGAGGAAGTGTATGTGGAGCAGCCACTTGGTTTTGAGACACATGACAGGGAGACTCATGTGTGTAAATTGAAGAAATCCCTGTATAGTTTGAAATAGACACCCAGGACATGGTATGCCATAATTGACAGCTTCCTATCCAGTTTGGGCTTTACCAAGAGTAAAGCAGATTCGAACCTTTACTACAAGGTTGAAGAAGGGAACCCAGTGATACTCCTGTTGTATGTAGATGATCTATTTGTAATAGGTATGATTGCTGATACAAAGAGGAAGCTTGCTACTGAGTTCGAAAAGAAGGACTTAGGTATGATGCACTATTTTCTAGGCATGGAGGTGTGGTCGAATGCAAATGGAATTTCCCTGGGACAAGGGAAGCATGTGGTAGAGTTCCTGAAGAGATTCAGGATGATGGAATGCAAGGCCATGACCACACCTATGGCATCGAATCTGAAGCTATTGCGTGATGCTTCATCAGAATCGGTTGATGCTGCGATGTATTGTTAGATGATTGGATCATCGATGTACTTGACGAATACAAGACCAGATATTTTCTTTGTTGTGAACACATTGAGCCAGTTCCTGACAGATCCTAGACATGTTCACCTGATTGCTGTAACGCATATTCTGAGGTACCTAAAGGGTACAGTTGACTATGGGCTCAAGTATGAGGCAGATCAAAGATTAACCTGGAGGGTTATGTGGATTCTGATTGGGTAGGAAGTGCCATTGATAGGAAGAGCACTTTGGGGTGTTGCTTCAATATGGGATTAGGTGTGATCTCTTGCTTTAGCAGGAAACAATCTTGTGTGGCACTAAGTATAGCCGAAGAAGAGTATGTCGCAGCTTGTTCAACTAGTTGTGAAGCAGTGTGGCTAAGGAAGCTACTATCTGACTTGTTTGATCTCTAGTTGGATGCTACTTGTATATATTACGACCATAGTTGTGTGAAGTTGTCATAGAACCTAGTGTTCCATGACAAGTCGAAGCATATCGAGATCAAATACCACTATATCAAGGATATGGTGCAGAGAGGAGCAGTGAAGCTCCAATATGTTGCGATGGACAAGTAGATAGCTGATGTGTTGACCAAGCCATTAGCTAGAGTGAAGTTTGAGTACTTTAGGGAGAATCTTGGTGTTCTCCAGGTCGAGGTTCCTTCTAAGGGGAAGTGATGAGTCCGTGAGCACTTCTGACATGGTGAGTGGATTGGTTCCTTCCATGATCAGATGTAAGTGTTGAAGGCCATTCTCTCTGAGAATGGAGGCACCTAGTCAGTTACCAGGAATACTCAGCCTAGAACTGAGAGCCATTCTGATATGACTATGTGATTGGCTCCCACATTATCAGATGTAAGGGTAGAGCCATTCTAATATGACTGTGGGATTTCCTCCCACATGATAAGATGTAAGGGAAGAGCCATTTTGACATGGGGGCAGGCTGGGCCCTCCCATGGTTAGATGTAAGTGCAGTGCCATTCTAACATGGGTGCAGGCTGGGCCCTTCCATGGTCAGATGTAAGGGAAAAGCCATTCTAACATGGGGGTAGTCTAGGCCCTCCCATGGTCAGATGTAAGGGATAGGCCATTCTGACATGGGGGAAGTCTAGGCCCTCCCATGGTCATATGTAAGGGCTAGGCAATTCTGACATGGGGGAAAGCTAGGCCCTCCCATGGTCAAATGTAAGGGCTGGTCCTTTCTGACATGGTGGTGGATGTGTTCCTCCCATGGTCAGATGTGAGTGCTGGGCATGCCATTCTGATATGGGGGCAGGCCGGGCCCTCCCATGGTTAGATATAAGTGTTGGATGGGCCTTTCTGATTGGGTCAAATATAAGTGCTGAAGAAGATAAAGACCTACATGGAGACTAGGCCTACAACCAGCATGACAAATGGTTGGCTCTATAGAACTTCCTATGACAAGAAGAATTGAGAGATAACACTTATGGTGATGATCCAACAGAGATGATCCAGAGATGATCCTAATTCAGTGATGAATATGACCTGAAGATGAATATGAATTGAAGATGAAGATGACCTGAACATGAGGATAACTTGATCTAGATGATACAGAGAAGAAGACCCGTGCTGATAAATTGTGTCGAGAGAATACCTTATTAAATTGAGCACATAGATCTGTGGACAAACACACAACTCACATGATAGATCACACAATTTACTTAGTTATTGAAGAATGAAACAGTGGAAAAATGGCTTGCAGCTATGAATGCTTTTCATTAATCAAAGAGTAATTAGATAGATCATTACAATGAAGTACAATGGCTTTAATAGCCACAAGCAATTTGAATCCACATGAGGAAGTTCGAATTGATTAGACTCTACTTGACTATAGGTAACCAAGACCTTGTCTAAATCACTATCGGAGGACTCAATAGTTAACTGACCTTGTCTAAACCATAACCGGAGTTCATCGGAGCTCTAAAACATAACTCAAGTGTTACATTCAGTGTTGACTAAGGTTAACTGACAATGGTAGGTGAGAAATTTTCCCCACATGTGTTCAGTCAAGTAAACCTAGCGCTAACTGAATGTAGAGGACTATAACTGAATGTAACTGACTCCTAACTTAGCTTGACTAGTCATTAACTGAAGTGAACTGACCTTGGTTGGTTTTGGCACTCCCAGTGGCTTCCTAAATTGTAGAGATTGGTCTAGGAGGCTCCTAAACTGATGCAATCAAGTGCAATCAGTGGCAGTGAGCCTTAATTAGTGTTCCCCACACTTTAGTAACTGAAACATGTGCCCCAATTAGGTCAAGTGGAATCAATGGTGTTAATGACTATAAATAGACTAGATGGACTCCCGATTTAGACATGACTCCCAATTTAGACATATGACCAAATTTGGACAAGGGAGGATTAATAGTCCTAACACCCCCCCTGAATGCTAACTTGTAAAATATGTGGGCCCTGGTAACTAATACCATAGGTCACCCATTACATCAAGTAAAGTAAAGTAACTACTCAAAAACAAGGTGCTGGGAAAAAACCACATGGGAAAAAATCCCCCCCTCTAATTAAGCAGGTAGAATTAGGATCAATCT
>LPNX011095911.1:0-51215 GCA_001517045.1 Pseudotsuga menziesii | reverse complement strand
TATATATATATATGTATGTATGTATGTATATGTATATGTATATGTATATGTATATGTATATGTATATGTATATGTATATGTATATATGTATGCATGTATGTATGTATGTATAGATATATATGTATATGTATATGTATATGTATATATATTTTGTGGTTGATGCTCATCTTTTTCGGCTCAACCCATATTTTTAACATGGTATAAGAGCGGCATAAAATCCGTGGCCTTGGTTGAGGGAGTTCTTGCTAAATTGTGTGGGAGAAAAGAAACATGCATGGAGCAATTGTTAAGAGACTAGAAGATCCCTCGAGTGAACATTCCAAGCGCATGAAGAATGGTGAGGCCAAGAGAATAGTGTTGAGTGTTCTAGTAAAAAGAAAAGGAGAGCGAAAAAGAGATCGTTGCATGTACGTGAAGAGAAAAAGTATGTGAAATTGTTGCCTAAAAAAGAGTTTGCTTGTTTTGAATAAATCTCTACCCGGGTTGAAGATAAGACTGTCAATATGCTGGAAGAACAACTATTTACTGAGTTAAATAGAAAATTTCCAATCTGTCAATAAGAGAGACCTATCTACCCAAGATTTTCCCATAAGCACAAGGTCGGAGATTCTCAGAGAGAACACTGTTTATGTTGCTACATAAGTCGAAGAAATTGAAATCAACATTTATTTTATGGAGAAAGAAGATCTTAAAACAAAATATGCGGTAAGTCTTTCCAAATTTTCTCATTACAAAAGGGAGGAAATTCAATAAGGTTTCTTTTAATTACGTCGATAGGTGTATATATCTTAGAATTTTGGGGTGGACTACCATATATGTTTTTTCATCCATGGATGAGAATGAGACAAGTGTACTGTCCAGATTGATTCTATGGGCGTTGTTCGAAATTCATAATAAGAATTTCAAAAAAATAAAAAATAGCTTAGTTAACATGTGATAATTAGTGTTCATGATAGTTGGGAAAATTAAACTTTAATTTCAACTATTCCATTATTAGATACAACTATTAGCTTAACTCCAATGATTCTACAACTATTATCTTAACTTCAACTCTAATTGATGTTATATTGGATAACTATTATGTTAACTCAAATTGTGATACAACTATTAAATTAAATTTAGATGAATGCGATCTAATTAAAATGTGGTAATAAAACACTATTAGATGAATGTGTAGTTGTAGTCTTGACTCCATCTCTTTTCCTAAAAAGACAAACTTCACTAGACTGAAATCATGCACCACCCAATAA
Organism: Pseudotsuga menziesii; assembly: GCA_001517045.1. NCBI lineage: Eukaryota > Viridiplantae > Streptophyta > Pinopsida > Pinales > Pinaceae > Pseudotsuga > Pseudotsuga menziesii. The sequence goes on along the minus strand of LPNX011095911.1, from coordinate 49,965 downwards.
GATTTCCATTTGGCAATGTAACATCTGAGAACAATAGGTTAGGTAATTTACTCCAAGGGTGATAGGCTCAATGCAATCTAAAACTAGTACACCCACATAGTTTGTGGTTGGATCACATCAATAGGGATCAAATGGTTAAGAGATAATTATCGAATGGAAGACGCTTTGGATTTTTTTTATTCCTCATATTCTTCTAGTTAAACGGATTCAACAATGAGTTATCCATGCCTAGCTACATGTCATCACACACATTCTTTATGTTATCCATTTATCAACTACCAGTGATTTTGTATATTCTTTTTCTTTCTATCTCACATTCTTCTTGTTATCTTCCATGAATTGTTGGTTATCCATTCATTAGTGGTGAGTTATCCATGCATTGCTACCAATTATCCATTCATGACCTAGCTACCAGTTATTTTTTATATTCTTTTTTTATAGTTGTTTTTGAATTTTGAACAACTGCCATAGAATCAATCTTGACAGTACACTTATCTCATCCTCGTCCATAGATCGAAACGCATAGGTCGTAGTCCACCCCAAATCTCAAATAAAAATATCTATCAACGTAACTATGTATTAATAATTTATTATAGATCTCAATGTGTTAATTACATACCTCTCGACGTATTCCTAACATATTAACCTATTAATATGATTGTTGCTAGTATATTAATTGATGGTAATATTTTATTCATGGATAAAGGAAAGGCATGAAATACAAAACAAATCACTAACTATGTTGGCTTGAGAATATATTGCTGAAAGGGATTTTACAAGGATTGATTTTTGGTGAAAATGAATTTGAGATGGAATGAAAAGGAATTTGAGATGGTTACGTTTATTATAAATTCATTTCCATAGAATGATCCAAGGGTAAAAACCGCACCATTTTCATGGATTGAAAGAGCCGTTATTATTTTTATCAAAATTTGCTCAGTCGTGAAGGCTGTAAGAGTGACTATATTTGTATATATGTTGCTTGAGAATGCATCAAAATTGTCCCATGTGGAACAAGTAAGTTATATATGTTGTAAATTTTCATCCTTACATTGTGTTAGTATAGCAATGTGTTGGATTGATTTAGATGAACCCCATAGCTAGAGTACTTTCCTAGCAAACTGGCAAGCATCGTGGGCAGTACCTAAATTTTTTGGTAGATGGAAGTATGTCCATAGGATTGTCAGTAATTTAATCTATGTACCAATGGTTGACCCAAAAGTACGGTTGGTTTCTAGTCGATACATATATGACTGTCATTGTTTTTGCAACATAAAAGATGCATGAAGAATGTAATGGTCATAATGTAATTGAGCATATGTTGTAATGAGGTGCATGATTGGTTGTACTCGACAGCTCTGAGTTTTCAAGTTTTTGGTCCATGTTGTTACGCCTTTTCATAGGAATAATTGTGTCCCCATTTTGTTGTATGCTTGTTGAGTAGGCATACTTGTTGTAGCACTTAGGCGCATGATATCACAAGATTTGATACTCTCTCAAAGAGGTTTGTGTTGTCAAGTTGTGGAATAGATCACTGCTAGAGGTAATTGGGGTGACAGGTGTACTCGTAGCCTAAAATTGATCAAGGTCGAAGATAAGAAAAAGAATCTTTGATACATGGAGATTAGTCATTATGATGAAATCCCAAAGATGAAGAATGAGTAATTGTTACGTAGTAAGCATAAGAAATCCTAAATAATATGATGAACATTGAAAAAGAAAAAGAACGAAAAATTTTGCAACATTGAAGAAGAAGCAAAAAATTTGAAGAAGGAAAAAGATCAGAGTTTGCAACAACGTCATGAATTAGAATTGAAAACCAAAGTTTTTAAAATTTTGTTAAATGTTTGTAAGCCTAGGTGAGACATAGACCAACAAGCATTTGCATTTCATAATTTTTCTATTATAGTATCATAATTAAGAAAGAAACTCTCGATATTAAGGAGTGTTAGAGGATGTAATCTCGTTAGTTAATCTATTCAGTTAGTGAGTTCCATAATTGGTTAGTGATATTGGCAAGAGCCGTCAATTATGTAACATATATATACTATTGTATAGTAATAAATGAAATAATTAACCATGGTAAAATAGTCAATTATGGTAAAAAAATTAGTTAACCATGAGTTAACCTTATTTAACCAATTTCTACCATAATAGTTCTAATTTTATAATAATAATTTCATATAGACAATATATAATATTAATAAGATTAATATGTTGAAATACAATGACAACTTATATTTGATACATTCTTAAAGAATAAAACACTATCAATGTTTCAAATATATGTCTATTGGTGTATTCCTAACATATTCATCTTATTAATATGATTGTTATTAGTAATATTAATATATGCTATTAAAAATATATAAAATCAATTTAATTATTGAAAAACAATATACTTAATTTATTTAATTATTACAATTAATTTAATGATAATTACTAAAAGTATTATACAAAATAAAATTTTCAACATTTTAAATAATAGTAATGATTTATTTAAGGAAAATCATTAAAATTAATAATAATAATTTAAATAAAATCAAAAATAATAAATTATTTAAAGAAAAATAATAAAATCAATAATAATAATTTATATAGTAAAACTGATAATTGCAACATGATACCTATTAAGCGTTTTGACAGTGTAGAAAATCTGTAAGTGTACAGAGGTGTACATACACTATTCTCTCTGGATTTGAAATTATGACCTCCTAAGAGGAAACACATGCTCTTAACCATTAGGCCCATGTTGCATAGGCTTTAATGCAAGAGTAGCTGAGCAACACCCATTAAATCTCAAGCTGCTCGAAATCCAACGGCCTCCACACACTTGTTATTGATAGATCCTATTTTACAGTGCGATGTCGGTTGTATTGTGCACGCCTCACAAATAAGCGACAAGAGTCACTAATGTAGGCCCAATTTTTTGTAGCTGGCTGATGCAGAGAGGCCAGACAAGTGAGTAGTGTTTTGATTGGCTGAGACGTTTGATTGCAACCAATGAGTAGTTACTTGCTCGCATAGAGCACCCGCAGGAAGGATAGTGATGGATTTACGAATGTGACCCCTAAGACTACATAGAAATTCCAAGTAGTGATAAAATTTGATGGGAAAAATGCCCGTCATGGGGCATTTTGGCCGTCAAATCATGTTTAATTTTTTTGTTAACCATCATTCATGAAGGGTAGTAAAATTTCTAAAACTTAATTTTGAAGGGCAATAAACTTTATAAACCGTCATTATATTATTGCTATTTTTTTATATTTTTAGTACCATTAATATATTTATCTTATATAGAGTTGCAAGTTTCAAACCAGAAACATCTATTAAATTAGAATTATCTTTTTATTTGCAAGTTGCATTGATTTTTCCTAGAAACATGAAAACTCATTTAACTTAATGATTTTTCCATTATTTTATTTTTCTATTTTTTTTTATTATTAATTTGCAATGAGCATCTACACTATACTATATTTTTGGCATTATATTGAGTTATTTGTTTAGATTTGAAGATTTTCATGAAATCTATGATTTTGAAGAATTGTTATAAAGTATGTTTTAATTTTTAATAATTTTAAATAACATCAATAATGTATATGTAGCGTTTGTATTTAGTGATTTATCACATAATTTTGACAATTTTTTTAATTTCTTAAAACAACATCAATAATGTAGATGTAGCATTTGTATTTAGTGATTTATTTTTGTAATTATATAGATTTAGATTCAAATAGTATTGATTAATTCTCTAAAAGTCCCATTGAAATTGAAATAAATATTTTTTTTGATTCTCTTATAGTTTAATTTCAATTTCAGTAATAGATTCAAAATTTTAATACAGAGTTATATTTTATATTTATAAATCAAATCTTATTTTATTATGTATTTTTACGCCAATATGCGTATATATGTTAGAATTTTGGGGTGGGCTACCATCTATGCTTTTTCATCTACCGACGATAAAGAGACAAGTGTACTGTACAGATTGATTCTATGGTAGTCGTCCAAGATTAAACGAGAATGAGACAAGTGTACTGTCCAAATTGATTATATGAGTGTAGTCCAAAATTAATAATTAATAAGTTCAAAAAATAAAAAATAATTTAATTAACATGTGATAAGTAGAGTTAGTGATAGTTCTAAAAATTAAAATTAATCTTTAACTATTTGATTATTAGATACAACTACTAGCTTAACTCCATCGATTATTAGATACAACTATTAGCTTAACACAAATGTGTCCAACTCTAATTACTTACGACTTAGTCCAAGTGCATTTGGCATCTAGGAGTCTAGCTAATGTGCAGTCATGTAAGATTCGAACTCCAAATAAAATAGTTCAAACTCTTAATAAATTCCTCTAAAATCGTGTAATAACTGCACTTAGTGGCATGGTATTGTGCAACACATGTGACACTCGAACTCCACCTACCAATTGGGATTCCACTTAATGTGCATTTAAGTCTAAGTCGAACTCCATTTGGAAGCTAGAAGTCACGATAACTCATAGCTCTTTGATTAACTACAATAGATTTATATGAGCTTAACTATTAGATAGAACTATTAGCTTAACTCCAATGATTCTACAACTATTAGCTTAACTTCAACTCTAATTAGTTACGGCTTAGTCCAAATGCATTAGGCATCTAGGAGTCTAGATAAAATAGTTCGAACTCCTAATAAATTCCTCTGAACTCATGTGATAACTACACTTAGTAGCATGGTATTGTGCAACTCATGTGACCCTCGAACTCCACCTACCAATTGGGAATTTAGTTAATGTGCATACGGCTTAGTCAGGATAACTCAGAGCTCTTTTATTACCCACAATAGATTTATATTAACTTTCAAATCAACTATTAATCGTTCTAACTCCTTATAAACAATTATAAATAATAAAAAATAGCTCATGTGATAACTGAACTTAATGGCATGGTTGTTGCTAGTGTGTAGTACATGTGACAGCTGAACTCCATCTAGCAGCTTGAAGTCGAGTTAATTAGTCAAACTGCATTTTATAGTTAGGAGTTGAAGTAAAGTGCAGTTCATGTGACAGTATAATTCCTAATAAAATCCTCTGAACTCCTAATAAATTCCTCTTAACTCATGTGATAACTGCACTTAGTGGCATGGTAATGTGCAACCGATGTGACACTCGAACTCCACCTACCAATTAGGAGTCCAGTTAATGTGCATATAAGGCTTAGTCCAACTCCATTTGGAAGCTAGAAGTCATGATAACTCGAAGCTCTTTTATTAAGTACAATAGATTTATATTATCTTTTAAATTAACTATTAAATACAACTATTAGCTTAACTCCAACATGATGATACAACTATGAGCTTAACTTCAACTATGAGCTTAACAATCACAACTTAAGTGGTTTTTATGTTAGATTAACTATTAGATACAAGTAATTGACATGTTCTTTAGGAAAAAAATTTATAACTATTAGGTTAAGTCCAATGATGATACAACTTTAACTTAACTTCAACTCCAATCACAAATTTTAATTGAAATGCAATGGTTGATATATTAACTTTTAAATTAACTATTAGATACAATTATTAGTTTAAATCCAATTATTCTACAACTATTAGCTTAACTTTAACTCTAATCGCAATTATATTGGATAACTATTAGATTAACTATTAAGTTAACTCCAATCATGATACAACTATTAAATTAACTTTACTGGTGATATATTCCTCTTGGCTTATTCCAAACATATTAACCTTATTAATATGGTTGTTGCTAGTTTATAAATAAATAAAAACTGTTTATATCATTTGCACTCAAAATTTTTGTGTGAAATTTTTACATCATTTATGTCATGAAAAATAAAATTTTAAACCAAACCTTACCAAAAATAATATTAAAATCCAAAACTAAAAAAAAAAATTATAAAATAAAATGTTAAACCAAACATTACCAAAAATAATATTAAAATCCAAAACGTCAAAAAAAATATTATAACAAGTAAAATGAAAACCAAATTCCAACACTGCTTCTAAGCACTGTGCACCCAGGAGAATGGAGAATGGCCTTAGGTAATCCATGAAGCAACAGTATTATCACGGGGTCCTGAGGGTGAGGAGGGGATTTCATCACCGGGAACGACACCCATGGCCAGTCTATGTATGGTGCCAAGTTAGTTGATGAAAAATTTGGGAAGAAACAAGGCAAGAGCTATCCATTGAGCTGTACAGCATTTAATGCAGTTGCAGCAAGCTTGATGATCATTGGATCTTGAGCTACTCGAGATCCAACGGTCAACAAACCTACTGCAGCCGCATTAAATGCTCTGCAGCTCAATGGATAGCTCTTGCAAAGAAACAAACCTGGCCTGCAATCCTATCAACAGCAAACGCCAGCAATAATACCAACGAGTCTCAGTTGATTTGACCCAACGCACCTTTCTTTCTGTGGTGTGCATTGCTGGAAGAATAAACAAGCACATCTGACAAATACCCATCGTGATCTGCAGATCCATAGTCTCCTGTTCCATATCAATGGCTAATATGGTAAAGTGACCATGCCATCATTTGTTGACCCCAAATAGTTTCACAGATCCTCTATCAGGACAAGCTCCAGAGCTATGCCCACAGTGGGAGCACATCCTCAACAATTCTTTAGCCATTGTGATTGAGCTTGGCTACCAGAAAACCAATTGAATAGTCGGGACCTTAATATGTATTCCAAATCGAGAGTAGATATTTAGATTTGTTGTCTTGCAATTGCCAAGATTACGCATACAATTCGACTTTCCTCTAACAAGCTTAAAAACGCCACATGTATGCCACCTAAAAGCGACGTGTGCATCAGTACCTATGCAGAATCCTTCTCCTGGTTTGCGCGGTTTGCAAGTTTTTTATGCGGGCGAAGCTTAAAAGACTTGCAAGACTCTAACCCAACTCGTCCAGATCCAAATAAAATACTTGCAAGAAACATTCGAAAAAGTGGGCTTATCAGGTGCAAGAATTCTGCAAATTTTGAACAGATTATCAATAAATTATTTAGTGAACTTAGTTTAATTATGAGTATTTTGAACTTAGTTTAAATATGAGTATTTTATGGTGTTATATATTTTGAAATGGTAGCAATTGTTAACTATATAGTGTACGTCTATCTTTTCAAATACATTATCATCGGCGATACTGGCGTGTGAAAACCATTTCTTCTCTTATAGTTTATGGATACACGCCTTCATCTTGTTCTTTACTTGACAATTGGGTTTGAATTTAGAGTACCGACTATAGCTGCTGAGAACAAGCCTATCAAACTCCAAATCTGGGATACAACAAGGAAAAGGGTGTTCTCGCTCGATTAGAAGATCTTTGTAGTTTAATGATATTGGATGTTGTGTTGGTACTCTTGGTACCGTCCCACCAATGTTTGACGTTGTTGTAATGAGTGTTGTTCCTATCGAAAAAGCTTGCAGTTCATTTCCTTGATACATAGGAGCAATCACTTTTAAAATATTTTCATCTCATTGAAGATGGGAATTAATGCAATCAACTCATAAATAGCTGGACACATGGAGAGTGTCCATATGCCAAAGCTACTACGACCAATATAGTAATTTGCCTATGGTCTTGGTGTGAAGATAAATGTTGATTTTGGTAGCAGATTTCATTTGCAAACGTTTGAGCCTTCAATGTGGATCAAAAGCACCAGTCTCCCAACATCTTTTGGAATCTATACACAATACCCTTGATCTTATGTGATGTAATGGCTAAAAGAGAAGACGATACAAATTCTTTATAAACTTTAAATGGCATAACATTGTAACTTAAAATGGTGATGTAATGGCCAAAAGAGAATACGATACAAATTCTTTGTCAACTTTAAATGGCATAACATTGTAATTTAAAATGGCTTAACATTTGCAAGGCATTAAGGGAAGCCATAAGCTTTAAATGGCATAACATTGTAACTTTAAAATGGTGATGTAATGGTCAAAAGAGAATACAATACAAATTCTTTGTCAACTTTAATTGGCATAACATTGTAACTTAAAATGGCTTAACATTTGCAAGGCATTAAGGGAAGCCATATGAGCAAGTTGAAGGACCTAATCCGATAAGATTCATATTCCTAATAGTCCACCTAATTACAATTTTATACTTCTTACTTAGACATTAATTTTACAGTGGTGTTTACCTTTTTATTATTATTAATAGTTTTATTGCTTTCATTAAATTAATGTACTTAAGAATTTGGAGAGAAGGAAGTGCAGAGCCAAAGGCTCGCACATACAAACTGGAATGGTATGAAACCAATTCAATTATTGATGAAAAAATAGTTACAATATATAGATGACAAACATCATAACAAACCAGATCATAGATCCAATAAAAGTGGATCTCAAACCAAACTATGCTAGAAAGTACACATCAACTCAACCCCTGTCAATCTGCCCATCATTTCTACATTATTCCAACATACCCCCTTAATGTAGAAATGGATTTTATATCTAACATAACAGAACATGCCTGCTGGTCTCAGTCAGCTAGGCTTACAAATTAACAATTTCATCTTGACCTTTCTTGATGTTAGATAGTGATGCAGATGTAGCTTCTTCCTTGACTTGCTACTCCATATATGTTTCATCTTGACTCTGTTCTGCTTCATAGCCCTTTTTACTTTGTTCTTCAACATTTTGGAATTTGACTTCTGATTGTGGTTCTTTGTCCTCAGCTTCTGCATATTCCTGAGAACATTTGTCTTTAATGTTTACAAATGCTTCCAACTCCACATAAATGTGTTGCTCCCATTTCTGGATGCAGTCATCAATGTCCTGCTCAATGGACTCTTGCAACTTTAGTTCATAGTAAAACTTGATTTCTTCTGGGCTCCACTTCATAAAAATTTCTTCAACTTCAGAATCTTCATCTTCAATATCCATTGACTCAAATTTTGTATCTGTAATGTAATCTTCTTCTTCATCAAACTTATCTGGCACTTCACCTAAGTGATCAACATCACATTGTTCCTTAGTAAACCCTGCACACTCAAAAACATTCATTAGAATATCAAAACAATTTTTGCTATTTTCATTTTTCTCTTCTAAGAGAGCTTTCTGATTTTTCTCCTCTTCACCTTCCTTCTCTGCAACAATAAAGTTGTCTTCCACTTGATTTGTGCATGTAAGTGGATCATTCTTCTCACCAAACAACAACTCATCAGTAAAATGTTTCTCATGCATCAAGTTTGACCACTCTTCATGAGATAAATTGTCTTTATCAAATCTGACTTCATATGTCTCTCCTTCAAAGAGACCTTCCTCCACAAGGTTTTCATTCTCATTATCACAATAAGCTATATACACACTTTCATCATCAATCATTGCGATTTCAATGCAATCATTTCGAGTCTTTATTTCAGTTATAAGACTGACAATACACTCACTATTTTCAACAGCAGTGATGTTATTAATTTTGGCTTCAGCTATCTTGCTCCCCCTCACACTGAACTTCATCTCTAGAATATCCCAAAACATTTTTTCATTCTCTATTTGACCAAATTCATATAACACATCAGACAATATGTCATTATCCAATGCTGAGCTAACAAGATATAATGTTATTTTATCTTTTCTCTTCTGAGCGGGATCTTCATAACCATTTTGAACAAATTTCCATAAATCTACTGAACCAAGTAAACCTTCCATTTTCATTGCCCAAATTTCAAAATCTTTACCTTAAAAAGATGGTAGAAGTGGCATTAACCTTTTCAATATTTCATCTATTTCTTCATTTTCATCAATCTGCTCCAGATCTGCAATCTGATCCTGGTCTCCATCAGGTATGTGTTCCTCGGCTACAATCTGAACCTTTCTTCCCATCTGTTTGAGTTCCCTTCTGAAATGATTAGTTCTACTTTTCCGGCCCATGACAGCTTCCTTGATTGCACTCAGGAACAAATAATTTGCGAGCTCCTTATACAGCTGATGCCACTCTACCAGCGAGATTCTCCTTTTTACACGACGTCCACAATGTATTCAACAAGTGGATGTATGCAGCAATTTCTGCAAATTCTTCTGAAGCAGCTGTAATGCACGATCCAACAGTGCTCTCTCTCACGGCAACACTTCAACAAGAGACTTCTCTACTCTTTCCACGCAACAGACCAAGGCTCTTGGCCTTTGGTCTCACGCTGGAAACAATCCGTGCAATAACTCCATGCGCATTTCGGTTCCTGATTCTGTGGCTCTATAGCCTTCAGTACTCCGTGGGAAATATAGTTCCACGGTAAGAAAACAGTGGCAACGTTCTCCTCTATGCAGCATGAAAACTTTGAATATCTTCTAATAGATGGATGACCTCGACTTCCACCGGAGGTCACAGAGCTTCTGCATCTCACTCCAATTTCCTTTACAGCCGCTTCAATTCACTCTGGCACCTCTCCAAACATTATTTTATCGATCAACAAGCATTGGTCTCACACAGCGACGATCTACGTACCCTTTGAAGCTGTCATCACAGTCTTCTTCGCTTTAAGATTGCAACATAACCCGTCTAGTGCAGCTCTTCTTCTTCAGATGCGACATATGGAATATCAATCTCATATGGACATCAATCTCGTTTCAATGCAAATGCAGAAGAATTCGGTGGCTGCAGTACCCTTCACACTGTCTCCTCCACGCTGGCTCCTTCACACGCAGAACCAATCTTCATGCCTTTCACACAACAGTTCTGCCTGTAACCGATGGCTCGCTCAGCAGGCCACTGAGGGCTCTCACAATCAGCAGGCCAATAAGGCTCTCAACAGGCCACCAATAGGGCTCTCACATAGCAGGATGCCAATCTGGCTATCTCATAACAACAGGTTCAGCAACAGGTTCAGATCAGCTATGATTGGGCAACAATCCAAGAAAGCAGCGATCTGATAAACTCTCACTGTCTCTCAACATCGGATGGATACATCGATCCCTTCTTCACACCACAACAGAGCCTCAAAGGGGCTTCACTCTGCATCAGGAGCAGCACTTTCCTCTACTCTTTCCAGGCATGTTCAGCGTCTAATTCCTCCAGCGATGAATTGGCAGCGTCTTCTCACACCTTCTCCTTGACATCTCAGCGACCTGCTCTTCTAGGTAACGCACAGCGGGTTTACAGCACAAATCTCAGTCTTAATTAACAGCAGCAAGGAAGATTCCACTCTTTCTCTCGCCCACCAACCAATAGCTTGACCCCTCAGGATCCTGGCACTCCCGCTAGGGAGTTAAACCCAGATCTGCTCTGATACCAACTTAAGAATTTGGAGAGGAGGAAGTGCAGAGCCAAAGGCTCGCACATACAAACTGGAATGGTATGAAACCAATTCAATTATTGATGAAGAAATAGTTACAATACATAGATGACAAACATCATAACAAACCAGATGATAGATCCAATAAAAGTGGATCTCAAACCAAACCATGCTAAATATAGAAAGTACACATCAACTCAACTCCTGTCAATCTGCCTATCATTTCTACATTATTCCAACAAATGTTTACCTTTTTTTATGTCTCAAACATGGAACATGGTTTAAATTTAGATTTCTGTAATGTTACACTATAGTTATATGATTTTTTATTATTTTTAATTTTTTAAATTATTATTTAACTTACACTCTATTGGTGGCTTACAGGGAGGTAGGCCTTGGGTTTTGCCTCGCAAAACCTGGCAGCTAGGTGATGTAAACATTACATTAATACTTTTTAATTTTTAATGCACCACTACTATATACCTATTAAATGTAGTTCAAATAACATGTCTCAATAGTAATAAATACTCTGCCAAGTGGATGCTCCCTCGGGCCTCTCATACAATTTCATATATTGTAATTTTGTATTCCCTGCCATGCAGGAAACTATGTATTCCTCATGGTTTTGCAGGAAATTATGTACTCTACATGGTTTTGGTAACAACCCAAACACTTTTTTAATTTTTTATGCAAAGGTTTTAGTTTTAGGGCCAACTTCTTATTAAACAAAAACAGCCTTTTGGTTTCCCATTTTGACATGCTCTCACAAAACAACACCGAATGCACCTTCGACCTGACAACCTTATCCTTCCCTTGACAACCTGTTCGCCATTTGTATCTAGTCACTGTTTCCATTTGTCTTTTTGTCTATGCCATGCAAAGCATGTTCGAAATCATATTTCATATGGAGTTAGAGATCCATGATGCTATTGAAACTGAGGTTCATAGGCTTGCACTACCAGTCTGGTTGTTGAATGGAATGGACCATTCGGTATTTCTGATGCTGCCTCTAGACAAATCATCTTGAAATTGGTTTGTATCAGATAATCCTTTGAAATTATTGGTTTGTATCAGATAATCCTTTGCATGGTTTTCTAGAAAATTAATGGATTTAAGCACTGCACTACTATTTTCCTGTCTTTATCAGTTACTAACTAAGAATGATTCAACCACTTTTAGCGATCCTCTATCCGGCTTCTCAACAGCTCACTAACTAGGAGCCATTCTCCTTAATTTCTTCTCGCACCAAGACAAGAACAGAACATAAGTTTCTCAATCCTACTATGCTCAGCTCTGTTTTCTTGCTTCGACCTGCTATATTTATATGTTTGTAATACGTTTTCATGATTGAATAGACTCATGCAGGCTTCTCTCTGCTCTTCTCTGTTTTCATCGGATGGCCTTTGACCTAATATTTCATTTATCCCTCATGGAGAAAGATGCAGTGGAGTGCGATCAAGAGATAAGTCCCAACGTAGGTCACATGTAGATGATCTCAAATAATAAGCACACATACCAATCACATGTGTATCTCTGTATCTTTCTTTCATTAATGGTTATCTTAGTGTGTTTTTTTTCATATTCATCATTCATGGACTTTTTCTCTTTATTGATCATAAGCATGGTTTTCTTGGTTTTCTAGTTTCCCGGTCTTTTTTTATTATCCAGAGCCAGTTTATCCGTAATGTCTCTCAATCACACTTCTCCCCTTAACTGAGAATTATATTTTCAAATAAATAGTTATACTGATGGTTTTTCTTGCCTTGTGTTTTTTCCTTTACCTCCTCCATGAGTTTCTGCCATGTCCTCTCATCAATGTTTTCTTGTTTTTGTATCTCTAGCATGGTTTTTTTGTATTTATTTATTACCTTCCTCAACGAGTCACAACCCTAATTGTGCCCGAAATAGAATTAGGTTTTAATAAATGGTTTCATGGTTTTTTTTAGCGTTTCTTTATTATTAAGGCCTCCTTCCTCTATGGGATTCAATAATTGGTATCCTCAAAACAGAGAATCGGCATTTTAATAAATGGTTATACAAGAGGGTTAAAGTATTTTCTTGACTTTACCTCTCTTACTATCATAGTTTATAGCCTTGTTTTCTTTCGTGACAGAGAAACGAGGTAAGAATATTTACCACATAAATCGTTAAAATATGCTCTGTGCCTGTCATATAATTGATTTTATATTGTTACTATTTTTTGCATGCTCTGCATTTATGTTGTTGACTAACACAACGTCTCTTTAACATAAATCCATCCTTCTGCTTTCTCGCGTTTTCAAATTTATATCCTATTCGACTAGTCTGGTTTAGCTAGCTCAACTTGAAAGATCTGAATTAGCTTTGTTATGATTGCGCTTTTGCTTGTTGTCGAGCTTCTAGCTAATTACAGTAGACATCAAACTTTAGCTAACAACAGTATGCAATAACTTTTTAGACTTAAATCCTTCTGGCAAATACTAATAAAATCTATTAACCAAAAGCTATAGTATGGTCCAAAACACCTTTTGTTTGACAAACCTTTAGTCGGTGATTTTCTTGCCTTGTTTTCATGTATTTTCCTCCCTACGAATGGAATCAATTCATTTAGATGGTGGGAAAGGGAATATTCTTAGGAACTGAATTGATTCAGTTAGAAGATGGGAATGGGAATATTACTATTGTTGTTTGTGTATTACCTCAATGAAACTTGGGAAACATAAATATTAATGTTACTGTGTGTTTGTTGTTGTCTATTTATATTTATATTTTAGATAGACACACCATCTATCCATCAGCCTTCTTCCTATTAATGTTATTGTGTGTTTGTTGTTGTGTATTTATATTTTAGATAGACACATCATCCATCCATCAACCTTCTTCCTATATTAATGTTAATGTGTGTTTGTTGTTGTGTATTTATATTTTAGATAGACACATCATCCATCCATCAGCTTTCTTCCTTTCAGATGCTTGGAACAAATACTATGTTCAATACTGGCTTAATTTAAATATAAAATAACTGTAGTTTTTCTGTGTTTTTTTCCCAATCCCTTATACTCTAATTGTCTACAGCTCTGACAACATAAGAAAATTTATTTTGCCCTTCTACTTGGGAGTTGAAAAAACTCTCCTTCGTGTCTTTGCTGAAGTCGTAGAAAAGTCTATTTCGATAAGGAACATTGTGTCAAATAACTACCTATTCTTGCTTTTAATACTGTCATTTTTATTGCTGCCACGATAACAAGTAGTTGTGCTTTGTATTTCAAAAGTATTTTTATTCTGGATACTGACTCAATATGTGAATGAACATGAGCCAGTATGTGAATGAACATCAGTGTTTGATGGAATAGCTTTTAAAAGGTTAAAATTTAAAATATTGTAAGTTTAATTGTTCTAGATTTGTTTCTATATTTAATATGCCAGATATTGTCGTCATCCTTTGCAAAATATTGCTCCCATTTATTAATGCATCAAATCTGCTTCAAATCATTTTAGACAAGTTGCGTCTAAGATCTGATGACATATGAAATCGTTATTAGGATATTAATAAAAAAAACTTAAATTCCAATAATTAAAACAATATACCCACAAGATATGTTTCCCTCTGATGTTGGCAATTTTCTTTTACCCTTTCTGGAAATTCAACGTCTGATTCAGGAAACGTCTAAATAAAAGTAAAAAATGCTTATGTACTAATATTTCAAGTTTTAAATATCAAATAAGGTGTTACTTTGATATTAATCTGCTAGCATTATTCATCAAATAAGTTGATTATTTGATATTGAAATTTGGAACATCTTACATATTAATATGCATAATGTTGCATTATATTGATTACATGGAGGATGAGACGGTCGACCTTGTCAACTGTCATGATTCATATTACTGAAAATATGACATCTACAAACAACTGTCATGATTCATAATTCATATTACAGAAAATAAATACAGCTCTCATGATTCATATTACAGAAAATTAAGTAGTCTAGTACTCACTTTAATAAGAGTCGTCTTCAAATTTTTTTATTGAATCTAGATAGAACCTGAATTACGCAACCCATGATGGCATCTTCTCCATTCTAACTTCCAAAACACTGCTTTCTTTCCATTGATTTCATTTATATTTTTTTATGAGTCATTGGTTGTGACCTTGCATTTATATCTTTTTACGAGTCACTGGTGGTGACCTTGCATCATTATATATATATATATACATACTTTCAATGCTTTCTTTCCATTGATTTCATTTATATCTTTTTATGAGTCATTGGTTGTGACCTTGCATTTATATCTTTTTACGAGTCATTGGTTGTGACCTTGCATCATTATATATATATATATACACACTTTCAATGTGCAATCTTTCAGTTTTTCAATTATTCATAATTATTTTCAATTATACATAATTATTTTCAAGTATTGTGCATGATTGTGTGGTTCCTTGTCTGTCGTCATCTTTTGTGTGAGTTTGGTATATACACGGAATACTCAAAGCAAGGAATACATTTGCGCCTCCGTATCGATGTATTTGCGCTGAATGTAAACAACCATTGATTTAGAGTTGTGTGGTATGCACATTCTGCAAACATGTGCATGCAATGACAACTATATATGAACATAACCTGGAATACAATTTAGACAAAATATATGAACATAACCTGGAATACAATTTAGACACAAATGATGAATTGATTGAATGCACACCGCGCAACCCACAGTTAAAATAATATTGTCTTGAAGTAGCAAATATTTCATTTCAAGAATATTCAAAAAAACATATATCAACAGTTTTCAATCTGTGAAGGTTCTCCGAGGAAGGGATTTTCAGAATGGCCCTGGGGCCTGAACAAGGGATCTTGCTCTAACGACCTTTCAAAGTTTTCATTTTCCATTAAAATAATTATTGAATTAGTTTATTTTAATAGTTGTTGCTAAACCTAGTATGAATATTTAATATGCATTTACAATTACATATGATCTTAGCAATGATTACTATAGGTATTGTTTAGTTAATAGATAGAAAATTATACTTAGCATGTTTGGGTAAGAAATACTTAAATAAATCTCACTGTTCTATCAAATAGATATAGTTGGTTATGATCATAGAGTGCTTTGTGATATTAATGGAATTAATGTGCAAACAAATAAATAAAATTTAGGCAAGAAATATTCACTATATATATTTCAATAGAGAAACTTTATTTCAATAGAGAAACTAGCCATGATTACTATAGGTATTGTTTAGTTAATAGATAGAAAATTATACTTAACATATTTGGGTAAGAAATACTTAAATAAATCTCACTGTTCTATCAAATAGATATAGTTGGTTATGATCATAGAGTGCTCTGTGATATTAATGGAACTAATGTGCAAACAAATAATTAAAATTTAGGCAAGAAATATTCACTATATATATTTTAATAGAGAAACTTTATTTCATTAATAGAGAAACTTGTGTCTAGAAGAGTATTCAATAACTATAGAAGTACTATGCATTATCTTTTATAGAAATATATAGATTTCATTGAATGGTGATTTTGTAATTCAAACATTATAGTTATGAAGGAGATTTATAAAAGAACTATGCATTCTCTTTTATAGAAATATCTAGATGTCATTGAATGATGATTTTGTAATTCAAACATTATAGTTATGAAGGATATTTGGTACCAGTGAGGCATCTATATGTTTATGTGTGTTTCTATTATATGCTAAACAATGAGGCAGAAATGCTACCCGTTTTTTCTTAAATTAGTTAATTCCTTTGGACTTGATTTACTTTCTCCTTCAACAGTAAAATTACATAATTAACTGAATTGTAACCTCCTCTACACATGTTTTATTAGTGATTTCCATTCTAACATGTTTTATTAGTGATTTCCATTCTAGAAGTATCATGTTAAGCTTTTTTGGATTTTTTCACTAATAAAGATGATACCGATGGCTGCTTCATACCGATGGCTGCTTCATTATATGAAGCAAGCATAGCGATTGTTGTAATTTCATTTCCATATACTAATACTACTTATTGTGCTCTTAGAAGTAAGGTGCATTTTACAACTCAGTATTGAAATGATTGTAACATTCATCTTATTTGTCTACCCAATACATATCAGTTAATTATATTATTTTATATATTTGTATGCTTTACCCACTTAAACCTAGTTAAACCCAACCAACTTCCAAATTTTAGATACCCATTTACTTTATGAATTTTAGATTCTCATTTATGTAAACAATAATTCCATTATGTTTTAATATATATGGATCATACATTTTACAGTTTAGAGCTCCCAATAATGTACCTGAATCACAAATACTTCAGCTTCTTGAACAATGTTATTCCCTACCGTTTTCATATAGACACTTTATCGCATCATTGCTAATGTATATTCCGACTCTTGAGAATATTTAGTTCGTTTGTACACCATGTTGTATAGCATCTATGTGACATTGATTGAAAGGAAAATTTTGAACACTTGCGTCTATGCAAGGGAGTTGTACTCATATCATTTACTTTATTTACAACAGGTCACTTGAATTAGATCATCTAACATCTAACACATTATGTGACTGTTGATTGCTTAATAAGCAAGAGCTTTGTTTGAATTTATTGCACCTAAACAAATAGATTCAACAACACAATTTTCTTGCTTCTTTGCTTGCACTTCTTGTAAAATTGTGACTGTTGTGTCAGTTTTTAGCACCTTACAGTTGTTCCTAAAATTTTTGATAGAGAAGAACCTAATACCCAAAAAAAATAGTCTTTTATAAAACTTATTCCCTAGCACTAGAACATCAAATTGGATCTCATATATATAATGGTTGGTTAAACCATTTCTTATTGGCAAAAAATAAACCAACCTCATATTAAATACCATTGATTTTAGATGAGTTGAATATAATCCATATCTACACATTGTTTGTGTAACTATTAAAAGAGAATTATTCAAATAAGGGCTATATAAGTGTTTTTGTAATTAAGCTTTCATTGTTTTGATTTTGCTTATTGTTCTTATTACAGACTGCATGCAATGTGTAGGAACATGTGCTTTCAAAAACTCTAGCAATGACAATCACATTACCATCAAGCAAAAACTTGTTACAAGGAATTTTGTTATAGGGTATTTTGCAAAAGCATAATTGCAACACAACACTAGCTTAAAGTCATGTATTTTTGTCTTTTATTTTGACAAATGACTTCAGACAATGTGTAGTAGTCTTTAATCAACTCATGCTTGATTCTGAGAGTTTTGCTACTTGAAATTTCTACATTTACATGTTATGTACTAAGAAAATAGATTTTTATTTACTTGGAACAAGAAAAAAAAACTTCTCCTTTTTTGCTATATAACAATATGTTTTTTTATTCTATTTAATCTCATTTCTGTTTTGTGTCATTTGTTTCATGAAACCTTGTGCAACAAACATCTCTGATCTTGCACAATGTGTTGTTCTTTCATAGAGGGAATCCACAATCACATGTTGTTTATTTTATTTGTAGTTGTAGTGTATATTAAACTATTTAGCATGTTATAAATGTAGTTATTGCTTTTGATGAGATAAAAGATGATAACATCTAGTGTTTTTTTTGCATACTAACCTAATCGTGTAAATCTTACCATTCCACTTTTCAAATTGATTATGAATTCCAAATCCATAATCATTGGTGATAGCCAATATTCACTTAGCTATTTTAAATTTGGCTGCTGCTGGTTTTGATGATGATGAAGATGATAACGTCTAGTGCTTTGTTTTGCATACTAACCTAATATTGTAAAGATTATCATTCTATTTTTGAAATGGATTATGAATTCTCAATCCAATACCAATGGTGATAGCCAATATTCACTTAGCTATTTTTATTTTGATTATGAATTCACTCATTGATTATGAATTGTTAAAAACGTGCATATTTTACATATATATAGTTTGGGAATGAATTTGATGATTGGGAATATGCATTATTCATTGTAAATATTCAATTTTTTATGACAACTTCATTCATTTTTAATTTGATATCTCAAGATTCTATCAAAGAGTGGTGAAAATATTGTATCAACAGATGGTCAAATTGTTGCATCATTTTTTGTAGTGTTTCATGTTAAAGAGAAACATATGGTGAAATTGTTGTATCTTTTTTTGTAGTATTTCATGTCATTAATCTCATTCATTTGTAATTTTTACTAGTACATTAACACCCTCCTCTATATTTATCCTCTTTTCCTTGATTTTCCACATGTAGGATGGTAGTAATCATTAACCAAAATATTGGTAGGAAAACCCAAGGAACTAATTAAGACTTGATCTTGAGATCTCCATAATTTCATGACAATGAGAAATATAAATATATGTTGATAATCTATAGAACTGGTATGAAGTCATTAGGCTGCAACAAAGCCTGCAAATAAATATAAATATAGAGTGTTTTACTTGAAGTTTAATTGTCTAAAGAACACAAGTCTGAGAATTATCTGTCAATTATCCATAGCTTCAAGCAAATAACTACTCCCTACAACTTTATGCAAATAGAGAAGGTGGCAATGTCAGGGACTTTGCCACCATGTGGCTCTTGTAACTATTAATAGTTATTTTGTTTTCATTAATAAAGTTGTTGGACTTATTGTGCATCTATTCATGTAATAAAAGAAAATAATAATGAGATCTCTAAAAATGGATAGATTGGACAGGACGGTCATAGACTTTTATTTAAGAACCTATTAGTTACGAGAATAGACTTTTATTTAAGAACCTATCATTTTTACGGCCATAGTTATTTCGATAGGTGTATATATCTTAGAATTTTTGGGTGGACTACCATCTATGATTTTTCATCTACTGGCTAGAATGAGACAAGTGTATTGTCCATATTGATTCTATGGGCATCATCGAAGATTAAATGAGAATGAAACAAGTGTACTGTCCAGATTGATTATATGGGCATGGTGCAAAATTAAAATTAATAATTTCAAAAAAAAAATAGCTTAATTAATATGTGTTGTAAAAATTAAAATTAATCTTCAACTATTGGATTATTAGAGACAACTACGAGCTTAGATACAACTATTAGCTTAACTCTACTGATTCTAGAACTATTAGCTTAACATCAACTCTATTCACAGTTATATTGGATAATTATTAGCTTAACTATTAGGTTAACTCCAATAATTTTACAACTATTAGCTTAACTTCAACTCTAATCACTTAAGTGTTAGTTGAATTGCATTTTGAATGTGCACTCATGTAAGAGTAGAAGTCTTAATAAAATAGAGCGTAAATATCTATATAAAATAAGAAGAAAATATTTTTACCTGCACTAGGCTAAGAATAGCCTATAAGACCGACCTCATATGGGTGGAGTCCATAGCCTTCATTGCTTCTTCTTGTGATTGGTAGCCTACTCCGTAGCTTCTCAACGAGGGTTTTTGCACCCAAAATTTATACGAATATTTAGATGTTTCGTGCCTAATAAATTTCAACCAATCGACCACAAGAATTGTGTGATCCTGAAAATTATTCAGTTACAGATTTGTCAAACTTGGTTGATGTTTGTCTGAAAAAAAAATGAATTTCTTAAAGGATGCATTTTACAACGAGGATGGACGTTCGTCATGTAAAAATTTAGAGGATTTGGACAATCTAGACCAGGATCTAGACCACCTGCCATTGACTAAATCTACTCTTGTATGTTCAGAAGCACCATTCTCATCCAACAACGTGATGTTCCTTTCGATTTAAATTTTGATATGTGTATATCTGCGTTATCTCTATGTAGCTTGTACTTGTAAAAATTTGTGAAATGGAATCCTTCATTGATCCCTTATGTGATACTTGCGTAGATCCCACTTGAGCTTATATCTCTTTTTAATCTTTAATTTTGAATGAAAATTATGAACGCGGAATTCACAGACCCAAAACATACAACCCATTTTTTTTCAAGAAGCTTGAAGGCCAAATGACTCTTCATTCGTTACCATTTCCAAACAGGCTAGAATCCACAATACAATTTTCCTTCATCTTGGATTTGATTGAGATTTGATCTACCTACAGATTGACAGGAAGAGAATACAATTCTCCAAAAACTGATTCAGTTCCACTACCATAATGATGATCAAGCTGCAAAAGTATTTTCTCCCAACGTTACAAGAAAGACACAAGTGGGGTTGACTTTGTGCACACTTTGAAAATTCCCTTCATGTCCTACCAAGAAGTAGAAGTTTCATGCAATGAACAACTCTCCAGCAGTTGGGTCCTTCCCTGTGCAAAGTACATTTTTCATTGTTTACTATACGATAAAGCCAACCAAAAGTTGATGTAGTTTAGTGCACCATCATAATTAACCAGAATGAAGTCCTCCCAGTTTGCATATGATAGTTTTCATGTAAATGTGTAAATTGTTAAACATTCAATGGGGCTTTAATTGCTTTAATTAATAATTATTACTCATAGTATTTAATTACCCTTTATTCACCCTTCCCTTTAAGTGTAGTACTCATAGTATTTAGATAAACTAAAAACATTGATTTATAACACACACACAAAACAATTAAGACGATTGTCAAATGTTAGGTAGAGCTTTTTTGAAAATCAGAAGGAAATTGATTGAATGGTCACTTCCCAAGTTGGGTGGATTCTCATCCTGAAGGCAGTTTAGTACGTATCAAATTCTTGGGTAATTTGTGCGTCGTAACTGGATAAAATAAGTCGAGAAACTTGACCAAAGGAGGCTAGGAAAAGGCGTTAGTAAAACTTATAATTTAAATTAGAACAATGTATTATATATGATTTAATTATTATGTTTAAATGATTTGAATATTACTATTATATTTTCATAAATAAATGATAGAAAAGTTATTATAAAGGGAATGATATATCCTTCTTAAGGTAAATATCTATCTAGAACTTAAATTGATTTTATTTTAAATAGATGAGATGTGACATTTTACCTTCAAAAACTTATAATTTAAATTGGAACCATATATTATATATGATTTAATTATTAAACTTAAAATATTATGTTTAAAATATTTGAATATTATATTTTCATAAAAAAATTGATGGAAAAGTTCTTGTAAAGAAAACGATATATCACTTTTAAGCTAAATATCTAGCTAGGACTTAAATTAAATTTAAGGGCTTAAATTAATTTTAATGTAAATAGATGGGATGTGACATTTTACCATATATATATCCAAAGAAAAAAAACATCTTATAATGATTCAAAAGAGTCTGTACATGGTTTGTCTGCTTTGCATACCGTTGATTAATAGCCGGAAACAAAATCAGGAATGTCTCCAAAAAACCTCAGGAGGGAAGCTTGAAAAAGCTTTAACTGTTCAAATACTGTAAAAAAAAAAACAGAGGTTAGCTTCCCTTGAGCTTGAAACCAGAGCTGTGAGTGTGGAAAAAACTGCTTGCGGTTGAGACTGTCACGTTAGTTCAAAAATAAAGTGTAAGATCGGATTATTCAATTGGCAGATCCTACAGGAAGCGCTTCTATGAATGGTCTATGAAAGAGCTCATACATTTCCCCTTCCCCATTTTCAAAAAATTCCCAAGTTCCATGTTACATTTTCACTCCTTCCTTTGAGAGGAAATCTACATTGAAATTTCTTTCCTTGTAAACATGGCGGCATGAAATGTAGTAAAAAATTGTCCAGGGTATGTTTACCTCTTCATAAAGATTAGAGAGAGCAAGATTTATACATTGCTGAACTTTGTTCACCCAATTGATAATTATCAATGAATCTCCAAAGATTCAAGAAGTTTTCGGCAACCTTGTTCTAGGGAAAAGTGAATAAGGAGTTTTCGAGCCATGAGCTTTGCATAGTTGTTTGCGGCTATACCAAGACCCATTTGGATCTAAAAGTGATGGTTTTGTCTCAAAAAGAGAGTGGCACCTCCCCCACAGGTATGATTTTGAGAGGATCCATCAAAGAAATCCCAAGGCATAGAAGGGTCTATCTATTCCTCTGTGACTATTCTTATCGTTGGAGCATCCTTTGTTTGTGGAAAGAATAAGAGGATGTCAAGCTCTTGTTTTGTTGTGGCTTTTGGCGAGGATGCTTTGTCCTAGAAAATATCCTTCTTTTGTGCAATCCAAACCCCCCAAATGTGAATTAGTGGGAGTGCTTTTATATGGGCTAGCTGAGGAGTTGTGAGCCAAGATTTCCAAGCATCTTCGAGAGAAGGACCAGTCCATATGAATCTCTAATTTAGCATAGTTTTCTAATGTGCCCAAAACTGGTAAATATAAGGGCAATTGAGAAAGAGATGATTGGCGCAGTCCTTATCATTTTTGTAGAGGGTGCACCAACCTGGTCCTTCCATGGCTCTTTTCTTCATTCTGTCCCAGGTTGGAGTTTTTTTGTCAAGGGTGCAGCACATGAACACTTTTTCTTTCAATGAGAATTTGAGTTTCCAGAGTCCTGTATGCCACCATTTTTGTTCCACTTGGAAAGTGGTGAGACATAGCTGTTGGTATCAGGTTTTTGGGGTATAACTTCCATGAGAAGCATCTTCCCAAACCAGCTCATCTTCTCTGTCTGTAAGTCTGATGTGGGAGTGCCAGAGTGCTTTTATGTACCTTTTGCAATATTGATTCCAAATGGAAGGGATCTCCAGTTCCCTGCAGCCCAACCACCCCTGTTTCCATAAATTGGTAGAAGCAAGGTCAACAATCTGATTTAGGTGGAAGAGGTTGTTTTGGTGAAGTAGTTGAATTAGCTAGGGGGGTAGGATATGGTTGAGATGACTGTTAGGCCAGGGATCAGCTCATAATCTGGCTCTTGTCCCATTTTCCACTTTCCAAGAGAGTCCACTGTGTATTAGTGAAAAAGCATTGCAAATTTCCTTCCAAATGATTGATCCTGACCCCAGGGGGTCGTAGACTCTATATTTGAATATTTGTTGTATGTACATGCGTATTTTTATTTTTCCACTTAATATTGAAGCATTAGTTTAAAGAGTGTATACATTAAAAACATGATAGGAGAGTTTGTATGGTGTTGAATCAATGGTTGGTGATTATGAGATTTTTCCACTTAGTATTGTAGCAGTAAATTATAGTGTATACATTGAGATGGATTTAAAGGAAATTTTGTATATGCCTTGAAGTAAAGGTTAATTTTTATTACCCCATGTGGTTCTTTGTATTATTGTAGTTGTTGGTTTGTTTCGAGGGTTTGCATGCGGCTCGATGTGTGCAGTTGAAGAGTATCCAAGGGTTGTCACAACTGACAAAGGTTCGATGCCTAGTTGTTGATGGATGCTGTGAGTTGGAAGAGCAACCAATTATGGAAATATTTGAATCTTTGGAAGCATAAAGAGAATTTATGAAGTTGATGAGCATACAGGGGGTTCACACAACTGCAAAAGATTTGACTCCTAAATGTCAGTAGGTTCTCTAATTTAGAAGAATTTCAAAGTATGGAAAAATTGGTACCTTTGGAGGAGTTGTGGGCACATAGATGTGTGAACCTGAAGAGAATACAAGGGTTGGATCAAGGGGAAAATCTTCGATGTCTATCACTGACTCGGTGGTCTTTGTTAGAAGATTGCCAGTATAGACCCATTACTATTTTTGGAGTAATTGTGGGAAGGAGACTGTGTGATGTTGAAGAGAATACATGGGTTGGTGTAGCCAACAAAGCCTCAATGCCCGCATGTTTGTATGTGCTCTGAATTAGAAGAGACTCCAAGTATGGAAAACTTGGAATTTTTGGAGATGTTAAGGGTAGAAGGTTGTGTGAATCTGAATAGAATACGTGGGTTGATGCAGCATAAAAAGGATTCAACTCCTAGATGTTAGTTGGTGCTCTGAATTAGAAGACTTAAGTATGGTAAAATGGTAACTTTGGAGGAGTTGTGAAAAAAAAATGTAAGAAGCCGAAGGGGATATGGGGTTTGTAATCTCCTACATGTTTGTGGGTGCATTAAGTAGAAGAGATTTTAAGTATGAAAAAATTAGAATCATCGGAGGAGTTGGGCGCAAGTGATTGTATGCAACTAAAGAGAATTCTATACTTTTTCTTGTTAATTTTGAAATGAGAGGGTTTCGAAAGGAAGATCATGTCATTCAATGGCTAGGTGAACAATTGATCAAGTAGGATAGTATCAGTAGGTTTATGGAAACTTTCCCACATGTTTCTGCAGATCCTATTCTTCAACACTAAATTTCCATCATTATGAATTACAACAGACATTGACGCATTTTCTCGCATTATTGCTCTTACAGACCAAGCGACCCTTATTGAACGATAAATACAAGGATTCTTGGATCCTTTATTTTTGGTGCTCATAAGTCTAGACATGCAACATAAAAAAGGAATAATTTTTCATTTTTGGATGTGAAGGAATGCTAGAAATTCAAAATTTGGTGGAGCATAATATATTCAATATTTGACACTATGTTGGAATTTATTTGCAATAAAGCATTACACATAACTTGCAAATCACATATTTTAGTGCATTATTGCATAATAAGATATAACATTTCATAGTATGTATCATATGTAAGGTACCTCAAATCTAAAACTGCATAGGATTCAAATGTATCAGAGCCAAAAGAAAATAGAAAAAAAATGAACCTATAGGAAAGAAACTGAAAAGACGTGTTCTTTTGCACATTTTGGCATTCAATTGTAAAATTAGTTGCAACAAGATAAAATTCAACAAAGTCTCTCACCACAATCATAAAGGAGTTGCAGCTTCTTGCTACAACTGCCCCATCCTTCGAGTTATCCACTCTAAGTGCAAGAATCTGTTATCACTCTGCGTATATTTTGCTTAGAATTCTTTAGGTATTTTGGTTCCTTGTAGAGATTTTGAGAGCTACAAGTTCTTAAACTATGTTGATGGCCTAATTGAGATTTCCAGTCTCATGCATGAGAGAATCAATTCCTCCATGAAACATATCAATTGTCCATATATGTTCTTTGTTTTACGTTCAACATAAATGTAGAGCATGTTACCTCCACCATTGTATAGTTTTTTACACACTATTGCATGTATATGTTGTAACTCTCTAAGATATTTACAACACTTGTAACCTTATTGTTAACGACCAAATCTTAAATTTGACTTTCCAACAAATGATGAGTAGACCCCTGGGCACCCAAAATTTCAAAATTGACAACTGTACCTTGTATTTTTAAAAATTTCGTTAGGAATCATGCTAGAAAAATTCATCCTATTCCGACACAAATCGTAGAAATTTTAGACTATGCAAAATAATAATAGGAGAAGATATTGAAGGTTTGTGCATGAAGAAAATAAAGAATAAAACATGGAGCGGCATAATATTGTGAAGTGAAAGGAATTTGAACAGGAAAGAGGAATGTAATATGCCATTGAAAAATATGAATACATGAGAAAATTTAAATGTCTTTCCTTTAGGCTCCTACGATGTACTGATTGGCATGGATTAATTGGAAACTCACCACACAATTATAAACTACTTAGTTAAAACTCTTACTTGTATAGATGACTAGGGGAATAGTCAGTTCATTAAAGGTATCTTTAAGTCAGTGTCTATAAGACAAATATCAAAATTACAACTTAAAAAGTGCACTAGGAAAGGCTGCGAGATGTATGATGCTCAAATATTAAATGCTAGAAACAATAGTCAGAAAACAGTCCTAGAGGATATCCATGTATTGAAATAATTTCAGGATGTTTTTCCTGAATAGATTCCAAGCTTGCCTCCTAGGAAACCTGGAATTTATCTCAACATCGGTATCTAGAGCCCCTTACCGCATGAGTATTCTCAAACTTACAGAGTAAATAATACGGTTGTAAGACCTTCTTGATAAGAAATACATTCGGCCATGTGTGTTAGCGTGGGGTGCAACTATCACATTTGTTAAGAAAATGGATGGTACCTTTCTCTTGTGCATTGATTATTGATAGTTGAACAAAATGACCATTAAGAATAAATATCCATTACATAGAATCGGCGATCTATTTGATTAAGTGAGAGGAACCAAAATATTCTCTAAAATTGATCTCAGATCTAAGTACCATCAAGTTCGAATAAAGGATGAGGATACACATAAGACTCCTTTCAGAACAAGATATGGCCATTATGAGTTTACAGTCCTTCCTTTTGGATTGACTAACGCTCTCGCTATGTTTATGTGCTTAATGAACAATGTACTCATTAAGTACTATTTGTATGGATTCAATAGTGTCAAGACAACTTTGACAGAAGGAAGCATTTGACCACTTCTCTTATATTAAAGATAGTTGATCCATATAAATACTTTGTGGTTTGCACTGTTGCAAGAAAAGAGGGAGTGGGTGGTGTAATGACTCAACAAGGTCATGTCATTTGGTATGAATACCGTAAACTAAAAGATTATGAAATAATTTATGCCTCCCATGATTTAGAATTAATAGCCATTATCCATGCATTGAAAATCTAGTGGCATTATCTTTTAGGAAATCATTTCCTGTTGTTGATTGATAAGTATGGGCTGAAATATTTATTTGATCAAAATACACTTAATGCATGCCAATTAATTCAATATTGAATTTAAATTTTTTTAATTAAACATTTTTGCATGGTAGCAATGCTTAGTGTAATTAGAAACTTATAGTTTGTAATAGATGGTTATTTTTCAAATTTTCCTGCTAATGGATAACAAGTGGAGAGGAATAACACTTGATACACTAGTTGTAGTCTTGTTCTCATCGTGCAAGATTAGATTGAAAATTGATTCTACAACAAGTTCCCATGCCTCATTATAACTCATTTTCAAAACATCAATGAATTATACAATTTCTCTTACATGCACAATGCTTGGCTTATTAAAATTATCCAAAGATTCACTAATGCAACAACATTATTTATCTTGATGTTTGAATATCGTGGAATATCTTGATGTCAACAAAGGAAAGAGGATTGAAATCAACTTGGTATTACAAAGGGTTGGTGTGCTCTCAACATTATAATTACCACATTAATATACTAGGGTTTTCTGAATATGCCCTAAGACTATGGAGGTATATATGGCTTCACCCTCCAATATTTGTAGTACATACATGAATTAAAATAATATATAGCCAAATATGGTTCCGAAGATATTTATAAGACAAAACAATGACACATTGTAATAGCTCGAAGCGATATTCTTAAGAATGGTACAAGACTGGACTAGTATGAGGATTTATTGGGTTGGGGTTCGAATCCCCAATTACTAGCTATAAGTTTCATTGGTTGTTCAAATCGATTAGGTAGACCAATTATCTTTCCTCGAGGCTTGTCTAATAAAGCTATTAAGATAGAGGGGACTTAAGATAGGTATAAGTTGAATATTTACTTGGCTTTCGTTTTATATATTTCATCAAGGTGTTTTTAAGAAGAGAAGGAATAGAGGCGAGGCATAAGTAGTTGTTAAGAGGTCCCTAACTAATATCCCTAGATAAGGTAGTTTCAATTTTGGCAGGAGTTTACTCCAATTGTTGCATTTTCCATCATTTCTTTGTTTCCATTGAGCTTCCTTTTCAACATTTATTGCTTCCATTTGTAAGTATATTGATCCTCATTGACTTCAAATTGAAATTTTCAATGCTTCTATGTATTTAAGGATTGTCAAGTGCTTGATAGAAGTGTTTATTCCATAGTTACTTATGTCGAAAGACAAGGCCTTACAAAACTTGAGAGCTTTATATTAGCTTTAGGTTTCAGGGTGCTTGTAAGAAGCTGCTACCCAATTATGATGCAATGGGAGCGCACTAGCAAAAAAAAATAGGAACGTGCACACAGACTTGGATGCGCGCACGCATTCCTGTTTTGGCAATGGAAAACCTCCACGTCGTATTTCCAATGTGTACAATAGAAGCGTGCACACACCACTAATGACGTGCACGCATGTATGGATGCGCACATGTATCTGGACGTGCGTGTGTGTTTAGTGCGTACGTGTAAAGCGATGCGCGCGTGTCGCTGTGTTTATAAAAAAGCAGTGAACAATTTGATTCACTCACAAACAACCCACGAGCGCGCAAGCTACCCAAAAATGACGTCCAAGGAGGCCAAAACGACACCCAAGGATCCCAAAAGAAGTGTCCAAGTACCCTAAAACGACACCCACGTCCATTGGAGTAAGGTAGATGGAGTAGTATTTGCATTTTGTTGTATTTTTTTTAATGCTTTTCATTGTTTTTCAAATAAAATATATAATTAAAAAAAAATTGCAAATGAATTGAAATGGAAAATTTTTGATATTGTAGCTACAAATTACCTAAGCATAATGACAAATACCAATGAAGCATCCCAAAAAAGGAGTGAAACAAACCAATTAGAGGACCTAATAAACCCTGAATTAAATGAATAAAACCCCAAAAATGAATTAAGCGGGGATTTAAACCAGTTAAGGATATTGAGTGATGAACTGAATAACACCAGGGAACCCTCTCGGGTTTCCCTCTCCACATCACTACAAAATGTAATAGAGTCTATCAACATTTCCCATAGTGAGATAACCAATTTGAACCAATATAGGGCTCGAATGAGAGAACATTATGCCACTGGTATATCCAAAGAAGATTTTAAAAACTTGAATATCACAAAAGCCCAATTTTGGAGCAAATTTATAGATCCAAGAACAGGACATCCTCTAGAGGTGAGGAAGAGGCAAGTTTGCATGGGTTGGTGTAATTACCAACCATGGAGAGAAGACTAGAGGAAGAGATGGTTCATGGTTTTTGACAAGCCTCCATGCAACAATGTCGAGGCCCCATAGTATTTTTTCAGGAAACTATGGGCTGGGTTTCTGTTAGGGTTGCATGTGATCTACTTCGACATCACTGAGTTCCAGGACGTCAGTTTTGGCTCAGCCTAAGATCATCCTCACGCCCACCACAACCCACTTAGAGGACCTCCTGCACCTAGGCGAGAGCCAAGCCCTCTTCCTCAACCCCCTAGGTTAGGTAGCGGGATAAATGAGATACATGAGTCCGTTAGACGTGCCACATGGAATCTTCTCAGGCATACCAAATTTGTGGCTATGTCCTCACAGAGCGAGCAGGACCACCCCGAGAGACACACTTCTGCACGATCTACTAGTGGTGGGCGAGGGAAAGAAGCTACAGGTGGTAGTCAGGATGATCCATCCGTCTCGACGGGACCAGTGCCACATCGTTGTTATCGTTGTGGGAATCCATGCCATGTTCCCATGCAGGAGCATGCCACAGAGAGCTACCTACACCAGGTTAGTTATTGTTTTATTTAATGTTCAAGTATTGATTATACGTTATGCAATCTCATAATTTCTAATAAATTTAACTTAGAATAAAATGTTGATGACTTGATTTTTTTTAATGTACATCTATTCAGTGTTGATTCTCCAACACCCGGGTGGGAGGACGTTGGTTCCTTCAACCTAGATGGAGCCATGGAAGCTGTAGAGGACATCGCAACACCATACACACATGTAATTTTCTTTCAGTAATTAAATGTAATGTTAGTAGTTAATATTTTTGTCCAATGTAATTAATATTTAGTAATTGAATCTAATTTTTGTTTTGTTTGCACATGTGTCCATAGGAGTGAGTGACCATCCATCCCCGCCGCGGATCAACAGATCCCCTCGTGAGCAGGTATCGTGTAATAAAATATAAATTTAATTTTAATTTTGATGGATTAGCTTTGTATAGTTATATTTTTTATGTACTAATATATAATGCCATGAATATGTATGTAGGTTCAAGTACATAGGCACGTCGGTGTCACTATCTCTCTGTCGACTGCCTTTTTCCCACCATCTATGCCAAGTGTAGCCCCTGGAATACATGTCCATTTCCCTACATCCCTCCCCACCTTGTTCCATATATACCTTGCATCCCATCCACCACCGCACTTCCATCCAGCTCCCCCTTCTTCACCAAAGCTTTCGCTCACTCCCCCCTGCCCCACCAATCCACCCCCTCCCTTGCAATTTCCCATGTTTCCACCCTCCTCCCTCCGACCACGATACACCATCCATCCACATTCACCCATACCTCCACCCCATGCTAGACCTCAACTCCCTCCCCCATATTCACCCACCACCCTCGTTTCCCCTTCTAGGGTGGCCCATTCCATTCTATAGCTAGTTGAGGTTTGTCGTCGTACATCACCACTTCGCCCACTCTAGTCCACGCCCTCTCTCACTGTTCCCCTAGTTTTGTATCCAACGTCAATGTGGCTACATCCTCTGCTATGCCATCCACCCTAGCATCAAAGCAGGTTGTCTATCCCACTGCTCCACTCGCCACCCCTGAGGACCAGCCGATTGCTCCACTTACCAACCCCCAGGACTAGCCTGTTGTGTTCACAGTGAGATTGATTAGTTTATGAAAATATTGTGCAATATTAACGAAAATTAACATAGGCAGTAAATTGTATGAGTTATATTACTATTTAAATGTTGCAAGGTGGAATTGTTGAGAGACTTGGATCACGGAGGAGGGTATCCTGCTCACCACTTACGGTCTCACCTGAGGCGATCTATTTAAGATTTGAAAGATTAATTTTGATTTTCAAATTGTGTTTTATACTTTTATAATTTCCTGTAGGAGTTGACATTTGATTGTTGTCGTTTCAGAGCCCAAGGGGAGGTAGTTGAAGCGGCTAGAAGCATCAAGCTTCCTCTAGATCAAAGAAGAGGAAGATTGATTTTGGAGGTATACCTCGAAGATCCGAAGGTGGGTAGGAGGATTGAGATACCTTCCCATGTACACTAGCCATGATGTGGCATTTTGGCATGAGTTTCCATATTTTGTATAGGGCACGAGTTGCCATATTTTGTATAGGGAATGAGTTTCCATTGTATAGACATTGTGAACGATGTTCCATTTTTCACTACTACTCTATATGATTGGAAATTTGTGCATATGAATATATCATTTTGAACTTATTTATATTACTTTGCCTTTGATTACATATCTGCATACATTATGGCGAATGTAGTAGTAGATTGCAGTTGATGCGCTTGGAATACTTATTGTTGACAATGCAATAAAGTCTGTATGTTCACAATAAAATGCATAAAATTTTTAACACTGTAGGTTAGTTAACAAAAAAAATACACAACTGCATAAACATGTACAATAGAAATGATAATTTTAAATACCAAATACTTGATTTTGTAAATCATAGTGAAAATACCTAGCTTGGCCCTTCACCCCTCAGCCCTTCCATTTTTTGTCTCGGCTTGCCATACCTAGCTTCGGCCTTGTTATTGCAGAGCTAAACCCTAATGACTTAGACCTAACTAGACACCTAACCTAAAACCCTATCTTTCTACCCTTCCAAACCCTTCCTCCCTTGTCCATCTCCTAACCTACTCGCTTACCTTTCCACCTCTCCTCTCTCATTTCCTAACCCTAATCTTCGAATATCATACTCCTATCCTTGGCCTATAGGATTAGACCTTGGCCCCATTTCAAAATCCCTTCTCTAGCCTTAGCATCCCTCCTAAGACTCTACATAACATTGACATTTCCATCCATACATAAGAATTTTTGACAGTGATATACGAGTACATTTGCACTACTAAAATACCAAAAATACCTCTAAAAAACATGTACAAGATACCATCTTTGTTGAGGAATATCATATAGGTACTTGTTGGCACTCTTGGCTTGACTGGAAATTACTATTTGGGACAGTCATAGTAAAATTTGTCTTGGATGGAAAATACATTTAGTTTGACAGTCCCATTCATTAACCAAGTTGGAATTGAAAATACTTGTAGTCCACTTGCATTTACCTAACAATTGTCTTCCTAATTGCAAACTTGAAATTGACATACCTATTGCATCTTTACTTTGACTGGAAGTAACATTTTGGGAGAGTCATACTTGGCTGAATGTTATCATTGGTTTGACAGTCTTGTTCATTGTCCAAATTGGAATAGAAAGCACTTGTTTGCATTTGGTATTTACATAGTAATTATTGTCTCATTTTGCAAGCTAGAAATTTATATTGGAATGATCTTCTCTTACCATTTGATTGACTGGAAATTTCATAGTATTGATGAGCTGAGAATTGTATTGAACATTACTGTTGTTAGCTTGCATTTGTTACATCTACTTGGCAAACATTTATTTTGATAAATTTGACAATTTATATCATTTGAAGATGAAGTTGACATTGCTTACTCTCATTGATTACATACATATTTGTTATGCTATTGTTGAGCACTTGCAATTTTAACGATCTCTTGTACTTGTTGCTTTGGCATGGGCTAATTGAAGTTTAAGGGTTAGCAAGAATAACCTAGGGTTTAGAATCAATGAGGAAACCCTAACCCTAACTGAATTTTAAAGGTTAGCATGCATAACCTAGGGTTTAGAATCAATGAGTAAACCCTAAACCTAGGAGGGAAACCCTAACATCAACGCTACCTAACCATCTCTTGTGGCCTCTTATAAAGTAACTTTTTGTTTATATATGAGCATACCTAGGATTGTAGTCATATGTCACATATTCTTTATACACTAATCAAATGAGATACTCTTTATGTTTTATCATGCACAAATTGCACAAGTTTATGTTAATCAATGGGGAAAATTTAACCCTAACAAGGAAACTATTTTGACTTGGCTAAAAATCATTCTTAGTTTGACAGTCCTATCTTCATGAAAATTGGATTGATTGGGGTCTATGTCAATGTATGTTGGTTGCAAAAGAGGTTGACTTTGTACGATATGATGATAATGTCCCATCAACACTAAAATGCTTCAACCAAATGCATAATTGAAAGGAAAATTACATCTAATGTTATTCACAATCACCCAACCAACCATTAAATAAAATATTGAATCATCCTATAGTATTTGACCCCTCTCTTTCACAAGAAATATTCATTATGGTTATTGGCTTGCAAGCATATATTCTAGATATATGGTATATTCTAGGTATATGGTTTATTCTAGCTACATATATTCAAGGTATATGGTCTATTGGTTTCTAATTAAGTGAGACCAACAAATATAATTATCTAAACCTAATGAGTTCATAAAACTCTAGTTTGTAGTTGTATGTGTAAATGTGTAAACACTATTTTTTAGGTTTGTGGTTTGTAGTTCATGAAACACTATATTTTTTGCAATTTGTTCTTGTAGATTAGGTATATGGTCTAAGTGTATATAAACAAGTGAGACTAACATAGAATTTGGTCTCTATGTATTTGAATTTCTTTCAATTCATGAAACCTTGGTTGCCTTGATACTTGTAATCCATGTATGTGTCTCTACTTCTATTTCATACAATTATTTGTTATGCTTGTAATTCATAAAGCCTTAGTTTCTTTGTTGTAGTGAGTGTACATATCTTCTAGGTATATGGTATATTAGTTTCTAGTTGAGTGACACTAACAAATATAATTATCTAAACCTATTGAGTTCATAAAACTTGGTTTTTAGTTCTATGTCTGAAATGTGTGAACCATAGTTTTTAGGTTTGTGGTTTGTAGTTCATGAAACCCTAGCTATGTTGTGGTGCAGGTACATATCTTCTACGTATATGGTCTCCTAGTTTCTAGTTGACTGATACTAACAAATATAATGATATAAACCTAATGAGTTCATAAACCCTAGTTTGTAGTTCTATGTATAAATTTGTGAACCCTAGCTTTTAAGTTTGTGGTTTGTAGTTCAAGAAACCCTAGATTTCTTGACATTTGTTCTTATAGAGTAGGCATATGGTATAAGTTTATTTATGTACGTATATGGTCCTAGTTTGTAGATGTATGTGTAAATTTGTAATCCTTATTTTTTAGGTTTGTGGTTCGTAGTTCATGAAACCCTAGTTTTTTTTTCTATTTGTGCATGTAGCTTAGGTAAATGGTTTAAGTGTTTCTACATAAGTGAGACTAACATAGCACATGATCTCTATGTATGTGGATTTCTACTTCATAAAACCCTAGTTTGTAGTTATATGTGTAAATTTATAAACCCTAGTTTCTAGGTTTATGGTTTGTAGTCCGTGAAACCCTAGTTTTTTGTTATTTTCTCTTGTAGCTTAGGTACATGGTCTAAGTGGTTCTACATAAAAGATACTAAAATAATACATCATCTCTATGTATGGGAAATTCTTTCAATCCATGAAACCTTAATTGGCTATATACTTATAATTCATGTATGAGTTTTTACTTCTAATTCATACAATTATGCGTTTCTACTTGTAACTCATGAAACTCTAGTTTCTCAGTTGTAGTCTAGGTACATAGATTCTAGGTATATGGTCTATTGGTTTCTAGGTAATGGCATGCCAAAAGACCAACAGAGTCGACAGTTCATCGATCCAACCTTTGGTTACCAAGTTATGCCACAAGTGGAAAGTCGCATGAAAATGTCGTTCAATGACACTTGGTGACTCTCGTTCCGGGAGCGAAAAATGAAATGGAGCCGCAAGATTGCATGCCAATATGGGAACATTACCAATACTGACACGGTGGAGGGTTTTGCAGAGTTGACCCACCAATGTGAGAGTTTCATTGAAGGAAATTGAGCAAAACCCTAGTTTATGAAAATGATGCACAATGAAGTCACTGGGACATGAAAACATAGTGGAGAGGGCCCCCTAGAGGTCATGGCATGCCATGAGAGTGACAGAGTCGACGAATCATCGATCTGACCTCTGGTTGTCGATTTATGTCGAGTTGAAATTCGCTTGAAAATGTCATTCAGGGATACTTAATGACTCTCGGTCCGGGAGAAAAAACCAAACTGAGAAACAACATTACATGGGAAATGCTGAAATGGGAACACTACCAATACTGGCATGGTAGAGTGTTTTGTAGAGTTGACCCACCAATGCGAGAGTTGCATTGAAGGAAACTGATCGAAACCCTAGTTTACGAAACTGATGCACAATGAAGTCACTGGGCCATGCAAATGCGATGGAGAGGGAGCCCTAGAGGTAATGGAATGATAGCAGACCAATGGATTCAATGACTCGTCGATCCGACCTCTGGTTGTCGAGTTATGTCGAGTTGAAAGTCGCATCAAAATGTCATACAGGGAAACTTGGTGACTCTCGGTTCGGGAGCGAAAAACCAAACAGAGCAGCAATATTGCATGTCGTTGGCTCTGGCAAGTGTGTATGGGAAATGGCGATATGGGAACACTACCAATATTGGCATGGTGGAGGGTTTTGTAGAGTTGACCCACAAATGTAAGGGTTGCATTGAAGGAAATTGAGCAAAACCCTAGTTTATGAAACCTGGACCATGCAAACGTGGTGGAGAGGCCCCCATAGAGGTAATGGAATTTTGGGAGACCAATGGATTTGACGTCTCATTGATCTAAACTCTGGTTGTCGAGTTATGTCGAGTTGAAAGTCGCATGAAAATGTCGTTCAGGGACACTTGGTGACTCTCGGTCCGAGAGTGAAAAAACAAATGGAGTAGCAACATTGCATTTCGTTGGATCCAAAAAGTGTGTATGGGAAATGTTGATATGGGAACACTACCAAGACTCACACAGTGGAGGGTTTTACAGAGTTGACCCACCAATGCGAGAGTTGCATTGAAGGAAACTGAGCAAACCCCTAGTTTACGAAACCAATGCACAATGAAGTCACTAAACCATGCACACATGGTGGAGATGACCGCCTAGAGGTAATGGCATGCTAGGAGACCAATGGAGTTAACGTCTCATTGATCCGACCTTCGATTTTTGAGTGATGTCGAGTTGAAAGTCGCTTGAAAATCTAGTTCAGGGACACTTGGTGACTCTCGGGCTGGGATTGAAAAAAAAAACGGAGCAACAACATTGCATGTTGTTGGATCCCAAAAGTGTGTATGGGAAATTTTGATATGGGAACAATACCAATACTGGCACGGTGGAGGGTTTTGTAGAGTTGACCCACCAATGCGAGAGTTGCATTGAAGGAAATTGAGAAAACCCTACTTTACAAAACTGCTGCACAACGAAGTCACTGGTCCATGAAAACATGGTGGAGAGGGACCAATAGATGTAATGGCATTCCAGGATACCAACTAAGTTGATGGTTCATCAATCTGACCTCCGGTTGTCGAGTAATGTCGAGTTGAAAGTCACAAGAAAATGGGGTCCATGCAACCCTGGAAACGGTGCAATAGCCTTGCGAAACCCCTTTGTTAAGAGGACGGGGGTGTATTTCCCATGGAGGCCATGCCAAAACACACCTACAGGAGCTGACGGAATCAGAAATTGCTGCCCAGATTGGTTTTTGGACCTCGGCCTTGAATTGGCCTAGGCATCCTTGAACGACTTTTGCAAGCCTACTGCAACTCACCATAGAACGTTGATCGGTGATCTGATTGACAAACCATTGGTTCTGTTGGGATCGTGGCACATGATTATGGCTAGGGTGGCCTCCCCTATGACTCTAGATGGCCCGGGCATGCCTCAAGGCCAGATTTTGCAAACTAGGGTTTTGCCCCAGTGGGGTCCTTGCAACCCTGATAATGGTGCATCGACCCTGCAAAAACCTATTTCAGGTAGCTGGGGGTGGCCTTCCCATGGGGTACATGCCTAAACACGCCTGCAGGAGCCAAAGGATTTGGAAATTGCTTCCTTATTTGGTTTTTGGACCCTGGCCTTGAAATGGCCCAGGAGTCCTGAATGGCTTATGTAGACCTACTACAACTCGCCATATAATGTTGACCAGGGATCCGATCGATAAACCGTCGATTCCATTGGGATCATGGCACAAGATTATGCCCAAGATGGCCTCCCCCCCGACTCTGCACCTGTGACTTCACCAATACAATATTTTTACTTTCCTTTGCACTATCTGACTGATAGGTTATGTACTTGAAGCTCTGCATCTCCACGATCACACTGCCAAATTCATGCTCATCGCTTCCATGAATGCAACGGTTCAAAAGAGAAAACCCAATGCACATGGAACAATTCCCATATAGACATGATTTTCCATAGTATTTTTGTCCTTCATGCCTTGGACACATGACGATGCCGATAAAATCTCTAGATGCATTCGGTGGTATTACAAATTCATTGCAGCCCTGCTCCATGTTAGTATGCAAATCACAAAATATATGTTTATACGTGTCATAAAAATATTCATATTCTACATGGTATCTACAACAGCATGTGTTTTGATCAATGCATATATGAATGTACCATGGTTTACATTTCTCAAGGTACCTTTGGCCCAGGTTCAATTGTGTGTGCTCATTCCTGAATCTCTGATAGAATTCAGTCTATGTCGTGTCAATGAAGTGTTTGACATGGGATTCACATTCAGTAGAACCTTTTCTCAGCTTTAGCACATCTCTTTGTTTAGGACACGGTCTGGTATGATCATGCCAAAAATTTTGAACTAAGTTCTTAATAGCGTCAATTAGCTTCATATCTCGATGAGGAAACCTACCGAAAAAATCCCAACAATCTTTTCCACCTAGAGTCCGAATATTTTCTCTTATAACAGAGTACTTCTAAACATTTTTTCTATTTAATTTAAGTATGTTAGAAGTGTGTGAAAGGAGGCGATGTTTCCATGTGGACTTGCTTACAACTGATTCTAATAACACACGATGAGCCGCACAAATATCTTTAGTACGAGACGTCTTCCCAATCGCATTAAAATCAGATTGGAGATTTCTAACAATATGATTGTTAGCCTGTGAACTTCTAACCATCTTTATGCCGATAATTCTCCTAACAACAACTAAAAAATTTGACTTTAACAAACATAGTAATAATTGACATTTACCTGCATCGCCTTTTGATTCAAAATATTCCTTCATTAATTTTCTACATTTCCAATCGATAATGTATTTGGGAAACTTACCTTTAAGGCCTGACAGACAACTTTCATCCACATGGATACATCTAGGAGTCATTTTTCTTGCACTAGATAGTCAAGGTAGGGAAGGTGGACATGATCTACGAATCTCAGAGCTTCTTTGTTGTGGTGTTGCATTCACATGTCGATCCATATTGGGAGTGTTCTTGATGTGGTTGTGGTCTTCTTGGAGATATTGCAAATTAATCATTTCCCCTATGTCCAACGCTTGATACTCAACGTCTCTCAATATGCCTATTTATTCAAGAGCTTCAGCATGGCTCGTTGATGGATTGTTGGTTGGAGACTCTGTTGATGTTGGAACTTGACCTGGTTCTGTTGGACGCAACCACTTCACCCGTGGTTCTGAACTAGAGGTTTTTATGTCATCAATTGTGTTAGGATCGGTCGCAGTATCGGTGGAAATGTCTGGACCATGTCTCACTATGTCCATTGCGAACCTGGCCTTTTCTCTTACCTCATTTTCCTTTTCAATGGGCATATTCCTTCTAGTTTTTCTTACTCTGTTACGTGATTTTCCCATCTCCAAAAGTTTCTTTATCAAAACTATGAGGCCTACCCCTGCATAAGAAGCAACAAAAAAGGTATTAGTTCCATTATACAAGAAACATGATGCGTTCCAACATAATTAACTAAATTACAGATATGTTAGTATTGTAATTATTGGCATTGATACATAAACGCTAATTAAAGGTTGCTTTTTATGTTCGAACTAAAGTTTCATTTCGATCTATACTCTATTTGAGTAAAGTAAAGAGAGTTAAGTTTGCAAGTATTGTAGCTATAGGATTATGACTTCCTTTGTGTTCAAAAAGTAGTGGAATTCACAAGTTGTTGTTTGGATGTCTTGGGAATAAATTGAATAAATTACATTCATTAAGTTAGACTAACTAAAGAGAAAAAATTGACTAATTACACAATGAGGAGGTTGCAAATACCCCGAAGGAAGGATAAATCATTGAGGTAGAGG
This sequence comes from Pseudotsuga menziesii, assembly GCA_001517045.1. Taxonomy (NCBI): domain Eukaryota; kingdom Viridiplantae; phylum Streptophyta; class Pinopsida; order Pinales; family Pinaceae; genus Pseudotsuga; species Pseudotsuga menziesii. The sequence continues at coordinate 9,948 of LPNX011095911.1, read as the reverse complement.
CATCCCTGTCAAGCTCAAAGGCATGTTATGGTAAATGTAGCATGAAGAGGAGAGCATGGACAAGATGATGAACTATTCAATATGGACCCTCTCCCATGATTTCTTCCAAGGTTTTTATACAAATTGAAGAGTTTCAAGAGAGAACCTCATCTATGGCATCCTTGTGGGAAATCAAAATATATTCATGTGCAAATCATTATTGGTCTACATTGCATACTTCATCTTGTATAGAGAATATGGAAAACTTGGTGAACTATTCAATATGTACCCTTCCCATGATTGCTTCAAATGTTTTTGTTCAAATTGAAGAGTCTCAAGGGATAACTTCATCTATGCCATCATTGTGTGAAATCAAAATATATTCATGTGCAAATCATTATTAGTTAACATTGCAGACTTCATCTTGTATGGAGAATATGAGAGTTGTTTAGATGTGAATTTGGGAATTCTTCTTGTGAAATTAATTGATGTCTATGAGAGAGATATTCATGTAGGCATATGATAAAATATATATCACTGAAATGATATGAAAGCTTGTGAATGAAAACAATTATTTACAATTCACCATACATATTCAAAATGATCTCTTCTTGAAATGAAAACTTGTAGTTTGAATGTATCCACTAACTTCCAAGACCACTGAAGATGTTTGTTAGATTCCAAGAGTGATCTTCTATCCAATAGATCAAAGAGTTTCCAATTGATGATTCAGTGTGAGCCAAATTTCAAAGTTCAAAGCATAAAACGCACGAACAGTGGTAGAAAACCTGTGAAAATTGGTAGCAACCCTGGGAATCCAGATCTATGTTTTTTTTAACTAGCAACAGGTGTGTGCACGCATTTCTTGGAGCGCGCACGCGTGTATAGGATCATGTGCGTGTATCCACACGTATGTGTAGAAACATGTGTGTGCGTTGCTGCCTAACATTTACAGCATCAACTCACTAACATTTATCCCATTTAATGACTAATGTTCTTCAATGATGTCTTGGTATTCACACATGTACGAGTATTTTTACAATATAGTCTTCACCACTACTTTCTTCTTAGTCCCATGTGTTCCATTATGAGGTCTTAGGCTCCTTACTTATGGCTAGTGGAGTGTAAGGGAGGCCTCCAACACTAACCAAGGATGGGTGTCAAGGTTTAACAAAGGTTTAGTGGTGACCGTGTTCAATAACACGTGGCCTCAAGCCCTAGCACGACCATTTGGGCCTTAGGCTATAAATGAGGTAGCATGATGTGTTCTATGTGTGTGTGACAAAGAGAGAGAGAGTAGAGAGGTGGAGAGTGGGGGGGGTAGAGAAATATCATTAGGGCCTTAGATGAAAAACACCACTTCTAGATATCAATCACCATGAGAAGCCACTCTAATGTGTAAGACATCATGACATTGTTGAACTCTCTAATGTGTATGAGCCTTCAACAAGTCCCTAAAACAACACATGAGCCCCTTGTACGAGTTCTTTATAGGTATTTAAATGGGATATGGGTGTCATGAGTAGGCTTTTATGAACCACAAAAACAAAAGTTCTACCAAATAATGATAGAGAGTGAGATGGAAAAGGATGGTCATCATCATCATAGTCATCATCATCATCAGTGTTCATCATCATCGTCATGGACATCATCATCATGGTCATCATCATCATCATCATGGTCATCATCATCATCATCATCGTTGTTATCATCATCATCATCATCATCATCATAGTCATCTTCATCATCATCATCGTAATCATCATCATAATCATTGTCATCATAGTCATAGCCATCGTGATCATCATCGACACCGTCGTTGTCATCATCGTCGTCGTTTTCATCGTCATTGTTGTCGTCGTCATCATCCTCATCATCATCCTCATCATCATCATCATTGTTCATTTTCATCGTCATCATCATCATAGTCATCATCCTCATCATCCTCATCGTCATCATTCTCATCAACATCATCATCATCATCGTCATCATTCTCATCAACATCATCATCATCATCATTGACATCATCATCATGGTCATCATCATCATCGTCATCGTCATCATCCTCATCGTCATCATCATCATCATCCTCATCCTCATCATCATCATAGTCATCATCATCCTCGTCATCATCACCATCGTCATCATCATCCTCATCATCATCATCATCATCATCATTAGTATCAGCATCATCATTGTTCATCATCATCGTCGTCATCATCATCATCATCATCGTTATCGTCCTCATAATCATCGTCATATTCATCATCCTAATCATCCTCATCGTCATCATTCTCATCATCATCATCATTGTTCATCATCATCGCCATGGTCATCATCATCAACATCATCATCGTCGTCGTCGTCGTCGTCGTCATCATTCATTATCATTGTTCATCATCATCGTTATCATCATCCTCATCCTCATCCTCCTCATCCTCATCATCATCATCGTCCTCATCCTCATCATCATCAGTGTCATCATCCTCATCATCATCATCATCATTGTTCATCATCATCGTCATGGTCATCATCTCCATCGTCATCGTCGTCATCATCATCATCATCCTCATCATCATCACCATCATCATAGTCATCATCCCCCTCATCATCGTAATCATCATCAATATCATCATAATCATCATCATCATAGTCATAGTCATAGTCATCGTGATCATCATCATCATCATCGTCATCATCATCAACCTCATCATCATCATCATTATCATCATCATTTTCATCCTCATCCTCATCATCATCATCGTCGTCGTCATCATCATCATAGTCATCATCCTCATCATCATAATCGTCAACATTCTCATCATCATCATCATCATTGTTCATCATCAGCGTCATGGTCATCATCATCATCGTCATCATCATCACCATAATCATCATCAACATCATCGTCATCGTCGTCGTCATCATCATCATGGTCATCATCATCATCAGCATCCTTATCATCATCATCATCACCATCGTCATCATCATCGTCAACATAATTTTTCATCATCGTCGTCATCATCATCATCATCCTTATCATCATCATCATCACCATCGTCAACATAATTTTTCATCATCGTCGTCATTATCATCATCATCATCATCATCATCATTGTTCATCATCATCGTCATCATCATCATCATCATTGTCTTAATTTCAGGTAGGGTGTGATTTAATCAACCTATGATGGGAGAATCAAATGCCATCATCATCATCATCAACATCATCATCGTCCTCGTCGTCGTCATCATTATTGTCATCATCATCATTGTTCGTCATCACTGTTCATTATCATCATCATCGTCGTCGTCTTTGTTGTCGTCATCATCATCGTCATCGTCGTCGTCGTCATCATCATGACCATCATCATCGTCATCATCATCATGTTCATCATCACATCATCATCATCATGGTCATCATCATCATCCTCATCCTCATCATCATCATCATCGTCGTCGTTGTCATCATCATCATCATCATCATCATCATTATCTTAATTTCAGGTAGGGTGACGTGTTATGTGTGTGTGTGAGAGAGAGAGAAAGGAAATTAGAGAGAAATTGTGTGTGGGTGAGAGAGAGAGACTGTGTGTGGCAGACGGAGATACTACAGTGTTAGATGGGGAGAAAGAGAGAGTGCGAGAGATAGGGATGGAGGGTTAGGGAGAGACATGGAGAAAGGGAAAGATGGTTAGGAAAATACAGGAGGAGGAGGATTACAATTAGGGAGAGGGGGGGTTGAGATGCTCGAAAATCAAATCAAAGCAATGTTTCAACTAAACATATGCACACATGTGTGTTTAACGTGTACGCACTCAGAAGCGCTATCGCACATTTGGTGCATGCGCATTACGTTTTAAACAAAAGCGCACGCGTGTTTGTTGCGTGTACACGCTGCTTTAAATTTAGAATTTTGGCGGGCACCTTTTTTACAACCTACGTGGTGTATGACCTGGATGCTTTGGTTTTAGGTTTGGGTTGCCAAACCAAGTGGTTTGGACTGTCTTATGACAGAAAACATGTTTTGTACCACTTCTCATTTTTCGTGCATGATTTTGCATATGCCACGCTTGTCAACTGCTAATAAAAATTCACACACTTGTGTAACTCTGTTTGTAGATTCTGAATATGTAATTTTTATTTAAATCTAAATTATATTTTTCTATTTTTTATTTAATTTTAAATGGACTAACATCAATCTAACACAAAAGGGAGGCTATGCGTTTCGGCTATAACTTTTGATTAGCTCACCTATTTAGAAAACAGAAAAGAACCCACACAAGAAGACACAAAGACCTACATCCTAAAAAATAATATCGTTCATTGAATATGTTAAGACCAAGATGCAGACCAACGCTCGACCTTGTCATTTTAGGGCGTCATCGACTTCCTTAATTTAAAAATATATATAACTTAGATAAATATGGAAAAATAACGTTGCATAGACACACCTGTTATCTACAACTCTATATAATTTTTTTCACAAAATTCCACCATTTGCATACCAAACGCATGGATCAACGCAAACATATTCATTATTTTTTGGGGAAAAAATAACATACCAACCTTAGAAGAACTTTTTTTTTGGATTTATACTTAGTTTCCATAAATAAAAGTTATATATCCCTAAAGGCAATCTGATTGTCCACATTTCATATTCTTACGCCATATTCCAAAAATTTATGTAGGTACCTCTAATATTGCTTCTTGACGTTCAGATTTCTGTTTTTCCAGAATTCCATTGCAACGAACGTGTCATAAGTGACTAGCATTAGCTTGCACCATCCCTTCACTCTAAGGAATATCACCTGCTTGAATTGGTTCATAACTTGCTCTAGATGTTCACAATAGCCTCGGGAACCTATAGCTTTAGTGATGTTGCTTGATCCTACCCTATCCTAGTAAAGGAGCTAATGGAAAAACGACTATATATGTCTAATTGATATAACATACATTAGAGAAAATTTGGGGTCTAAAATGGGCCTCATAAGAAAATGAGCCACCTCGTAAGAAAACAAGCCATTGCTCAAATTCAATAATGAATAGAATTTCATTGAATTCAACAATGAATTCAATTTCAAGAAAAAAGTCAACCATATTGGTTGACTTGACATATTTGTCATAAAAAAACTACTTTTGTAATTCATATATTCAACTTATCTCAATGTGGTTTGACTCAAATTTTGAGTGGGGGCACTCATTTGATGCAAAATTAATTTATGCATCCAAACAATTACCACACTGCATACTTTTGAGGGGTTGCATTCTTTCTCCCTCCAAAACTCATAAGTATTATTTTATTATTTTCCTTAGGAAGCCCATTTTAGACCTCAAATTTGCTCCATGTTTGAATGCTCTTATGAGGTTGAAAATGGTTTAATGAAGTTGTGAGAAGGTTATGTTGATGCAAAGCATGTAAAAATATTTGTTATGAGATGTCATTATGAGTACATGTAAATGTGCATGGAAAGAACTCATAAATTAGTTGTAGAAAAGGACACACATCGAGGAAGGTATCCATAATAGTTCTTGACTTGTATTATACCAATGTCAACTCAATAAGGCATGGTTGTGTCATTGTGGATGTCATTATGGGACTTACTCGAATACAGTATGATGGTTTATTGTCACTTAAGTTTTATGATCATTATATAATGATATCTCATGCCAACTATTAAATACAATACAACAAATTTACAAAATAAATGTTGTTGGTTGTTTGCTAATGTTGATTTCCTTTTTTCTTTGGAATATTTGAATAGATGTCAACTTTGTTTGGAACTCTCATTGGGCTTACTAGTTAAAATGGAAACATAGCTCCAAAACTCCTAACAATTCTAGGGCCAACTGAAATTGAATGGTGTAGAATACATGACCTCTTTGAGGCAAAACAATGGATGAAGGCAAATCATTTGAGCTTGAAAAGTATTTGATTATCCACTTGAGCATCCACAAGTACTAGAAAAACTCAAAATTGGGTTGCCCATCTACCGAAGTACTCTTATCTTTTAATCATCCCAAAAAACACTCAGCTTACATAATTGAGAGTCCATGATACAACAAACAAGGTTTTCTTAATCCCAAGCATAAACAAAGACATATAATGTTGTATGACATTGGGTGGAAGATCATCGTAAGGTTTTATGCCAATCTATACTTGTAATAATTAATAATTCACCAAATAAAATACTATTTTCATTTTGACTACATCAGATATGCTTTTGCTTCCCAATTTTTTTTTCTTTCTTTTGGACGTTTTGTTACACCTTTTCTAGCAATTGCTTGTTAAATATACCATTATACTGGTAAATATTATAAACAATTGTACGTTGCAACATAGATGTTTTGATTGTTTGAATAAATAAAACAAATATTGTATTCCCTGAGTCAACCAATGCTTCAGAGGAGGCCGCTGATGGAGCTCAGGTAATGCTACACATTGAATAGGCAACTAGGCCAACTCCCATTGCGAGTCCCACACCTAAGATTGCACCTATTGACGCGCCTTTGCGGAGTGATTCGGGGTCGCACAATTTTTTTAATTCACAATAAATATGAAACCACAATGCCTTCACCTCCAACCGTTGCTGCAAGTCCAACGACCCCAACCCGAACTTTTTAGACAGCCTGCTAATAGTTAACACCCAATAAGAAACGTATTTAACACACAAAAAGATATAATAGTTAACACACCTATAGGACCCGAAATTATCAAGCAATTTTTTTTATTGTAATTTTAACAAGCATTTTTTTTAAATTGTAATTTTACCATACTCACCTTAAAACCCTAACAAAATTGAAAGCTTGCCATACTCACCTCGCGATAAGGTCGGAATGGTTATTTCCAGCACAGAACGACAAGGCTACCACAAGTATGCATACCATTGCTTTTTGCATTTTATCCTTAATCTCTTTCAGCCATTTCCTTGTATCCTCCAACTCTTTCATTTTATCTTTCATCTCTTTTTTTTTATCCTTCATCTCTTTGCTTTTATCCTTCAACTCTTTCATCTCTTTCCTTTTATCCTTCATCTCTTGCATTTTATCCTTCATCTCTTGATCAGTAGGGCAAGTTTCATTGAAGTGCTTAAGGTACATGGCCGATCTATACATTTCGTCCAAAAGAACCAAAAGCATCAGGTGCTCCTCACGGTTAGCATAAAGAGTTTTATATCTCTCTAAAATATCTGCAATGATAAGAAGGCCTGCAGCAGCCCAGTGTGCCTCCCCTATTCCCTCCAGAAGACTCTTAATGATGTCCTTCAATGTATTGAGACGTAATACTTCCACTAGCTCCTTCATCGGGAACCTCTTCTTTGGGATCCTTTTCATCTTCTTCACGATGTGGAGATATAATTATACTTCCACGATCTCCTTCATCTTCTTTGTGGTGTGCAAAAATAAAATCTTTCTGAATGCCATTAAAAAAATAAAAAAAAATTAGATAAAAATCTTTCACATAGAACATGGATGTGATCCTGGAATTTCACGTGTTCAAATAAAAAATAATGATTTGTCAAATTATGAAGTGATATAGTACGCACAACCCAATTGGCGTTTGTTCCGTAGGAGAGAAAATTCTTTAACATGGAGAAACCTTTTGAAGTCGGCCAGTAGTGTCGAGTCGCCTTTGGCCGTGGCGATTTCTGCCCCTTCTATAAAGTAAAAGAAATGCAAAAGCATTTACAGTGTTAATATAAAATATAGTATGATTTAGAAAATTCACGATAGATATCAAAGATAGCGATTCACCTTATTGAATTTCAAAAGCTGATACAGTAGCTCCATTCCCAAAAGCTCACATGTGTATTCGCTAAGGCTATTGACATCCACATTTTCTTGATCAAATGCAGCATCTGCTGTTTTCATGTTCTCTGTATTATCGGGGACGCTGGAGGTATCATCCTTTTGTTTTTTTTCCTTCCTTGAAACCTTGACGAAGGATTGCATCAATCGTTTTGCTCTATTGCTCTCTTTGAATATCCACCCCATATTTTTTCCGCTGCAAGCCGCAATCATTTTTCCATCTTCGTCCATAAAGGTCAAGCATCCACCCCCTGTCTCTAAGATATCTTTTATATTTAAAAAACCCAAGCCTTTGTCTTCATCTGTAAATTGAAAAGAATTAATTAGTCTTTTCATTTCACACAATTGATTGTCATTGCGGTCTATCCCATTACTCTCTTCATCTAAATAGAATATACGCATCCAAAATATCATGTGCTGAGATAAACTTAGCACAGATATCCCCTCCATCTCAACTGGCAGTACGTCAAAGCTGGTTTTCAAGACATTATTACGCCGATAGGCGTCTATCAGTGGTATTTTGGGGGGAGATGGACTTGCTTGAGCGGATCATCAAGATCCTGCAAATCCCGCCAAGTGTATGTTCCAGATCATTCCAATCGTCTGATCTTTTAACACTGCTAACTAGCTGAGAGTTAGGAGTTTGTTAAGAGATGAGATCGTTCAGAGATGAGGTCGTTCCTAAGTGGAGTCGTGGAGGAATCTGTTAGCCGCCAAGAGTCTGTTAGGAGACGTGGCGGTGGAAGAGATAAGCGCGAGTTTATGCATATCCCCTATTTGATCTGGAACATATGGGACAGGTTTGGTTTTCGCCCTCGCTAGTTGCTCTGCTCATGCTTTCTCTACGGGGTCCGCTGGTTCACCCTCTGCTGCTTTCACGCGGACAAGATCCAAAACCCAGAGATACAGTTTCCAAAACCCAGTTTCGCCATTCCTGTGCCGTCCTGGAGCGCGTCGTCGCTGGATCTGGAGCATTCACCAAAACCCAGTTTCGCCATTCCTGTGCCGTGCGGGGTTATTTGGGTAGGCAAGGTAACACTGGTGTGTGTTTTACAGTTTCAAATCAGTAAAAAAACATTAGCACTACTGTATACAATAAAAGTGGAAAAACATTAGCAAGGTAACAATTAGCACTACTGTATGAAATGTTTTTTTACAGTTTCGCCATTTCTGCTATCTTCTCTGTGTGTGTTTTTTCAGTTTCAAATGCAATTCTATTTTGGTTAATATAAGGTTATTGAGAAGTGCGAGAACTGAATTTAAGTTACAAGATAACTTAGTATATGTTAAGCGGGGTGTCTGCACATCAACTTAAAATTTTGTCTGTGTGTGCCCTTTGCATGAAATATGTTTCCAATTTTGTGCGTTACTAGTGGGTAAGTTTTACATTGGTATTTTAATGCGCAAATTCTCTGCAAACTGTGAAGATATATTCATTTTCAAGCTTTAAGATGTTGTATATGGGATGTATCATACCCCGAGGTTCACATTGAAAATGCAGGTTTATTTGGGAAAATTTCAATTCCAAGTCCGTGCAAATGCAGGATTATTTTTGTGGGTTAGATACCCCAGAGCTTCTTATACAAGCCCAAGTAAATGCTTGCTTCTTATCCAAGCCCAAGTAAATGGTACCCCATGATTCATCTTTTTCCTCCCAAGTTGAATTCTGCTGAACTGAATGTGGCAATTAAAAGCTCACCCACACCCAGGAAATTTTAAAAGTATTGCAGTCTGTAGTCAGCTAGGGATATTTTGAGAGTATTTTAAACTTGAGTATGGTGAAAGTCTTGGGTGAATAGTGTCTTTGACAGTTTGAGTTCTTAAATACCGCTCCTCCTCTATATTTGGACTGATCTTTAAAGAGTATTGACAGTACATTAGCATTAGCAGGAGAAATCTTAAAGAGTCTTGGAAGCTGGCTTCGTTTCACTGATAGAATCCTAGTTACAGTGGTTTTGGGGGTTTTCTCTGGTTTCAAGAGAAAACCCCCTGGATCAGTTTATCTGGATTCTTTAATGTCAATCAATGTTTCTGTGCTCTTGGCTGGTAAGATACAATATAACTTTGTCTAACCTATGGCAGACATGGTCTCATGGGTGTCCTTGACATTAACAGCTTATTTTCATTTGACTCGCAGATTTTAAATGAAGTCCGTTCAAA
>LPNX011095894.1:128916-150783 GCA_001517045.1 Pseudotsuga menziesii | reverse complement strand
AGAAGTAGCTGGAGAAGGAGGAGGATCAGTCTTTGATCAGCCTTTTGGTTTTACCTTTTATCTTTTGGGGCATCTATATTGAGGAAGCTTTTGTTGGGTTTTTCTCTTTACAGTTTTCCCAGGATAAATCTTTGTGTTCTTTTTTGTATGGTTGTGCTTGCCTATCTTTCAGTGATCTTCTTTATATGCTTTTGTTATGAAATTGAAATGAAATACTAATGATCTAGCTTAGCATATGAAAATTCAACACACACACACACACATGTGTGTGTGTGTACAACAATTATACTAGCTACTTTCCAAGCATACAATTCTTACACTACAAACATAAATAGTATAAGGTGAGAAATTTCCCTTTTTATCAACTTTGCATTATGAAGATTATTCTCAGATTTCTACAACAACCATCTTACCAGCCCTTTGTAGTTTTCCTTCAAAATTACAATAGCTCTCCATGCACTCTATTCACAATTCCCTGCTTCTCTAATTGCTTTGGAAATTCTAGCTATGTCCAACTTGACTTTTCTTGGACTTCCTATGAATTAACAATGCTGCAATTTATTCCATTCCAACTCTATATAGATTCTTTTCAAGGTCTATAACATGTCCTTGTGCATCATTCAACAATGAGACTTGCTCTCTTTTCTCATGAAATATTTACCATAATTTTGAACCACGCCATTGGTTCACACATGGAAATGTTTCATTCCTTGATTGTCAACCTTTGCATGTTGTCCATTCTGTCACTATCATGAACCACATGACATGTCCACAAATTGGAATGACTTATCCTTTTATTGAAAACTTCTTTTGGAATGCATATGCTTTCCTACAAGGTTGATTCACTTGCTAGCAGATTCCACACCTTGTCTAGCATTCCATCATCATGATCCTCCATGGCTCTTCCTTTCCATTCAGACAACACATATCAATCAAAATAGTACCTTGTATGCATTCTTATCCATTCAACATGCTTCCCCACATGTTAACAGGAATTTCCATGACACTATCACTTGATTATCATTGATCATCAATAAAATAATAATGCTACCAAGCATTCAACTCTTACTTGATTTAATTCTTCGCATCGCTAGCTAACAAGCATTTGTACCTTTCTTGGCTTCCTATCTGCACCTCCAATTTAATATGAGAAAGACATAACCATCATATTTAATCATTTTGATTCACTCTCACCTCTAGTATAATCCTTCACCATTTACCATACCTTTCCAATATTTTGGACGCCTTGTAGGTCACCCACATTGAGAAATTTTCTTTCCCAATCAAGTCTAAAGGCTCTTCCCTACCTACTACTACCTACTATTTGAATAAACTCAATACATGTTTCAAAAATAAGAACCTTACACATAATGTTTTTTTAGCTTCCTCACATTCTTGGGATTTCACAAAATTTAATTTTCATGCATTCTAAGAACTACCCCTATTGACAAAAAATTTTGTCAAATCAAGGTTACAGACACTTTTATGTTCTATTCATAGACACATATGAATTTCCATTGTAGATTCTAACTATTCACCACTGTTACCGTATAATAATATTTACAATTCCTATCTTCATTTTTCATTCTGATATCAGATATGGAATTTACATTCTTTCAAAAATGTTGATTTTTCCCAATTCTGGACTTTTTCTATAGGTGAAATTAGCCTCAAAGGAAAACTCCGGCTACTTGTAGAAGTAAATTTAGAGAGAACTAGGAAAATATTTATACAGGGAAAAGTTAGTTCATAATACAAGGATCGCTTAGAAACCTTCAGATCTATGATTTGATGCACTAGTCAAACTCCATAAAATTATGGGTCTAACTACTTTTGACTTTTTTTTTTTTCCCAACTTTCAAAATTTCACCAAAATTGGTTTTCTTCCAAACCAAGCATTTATGGAAAAAAATCATCTAATGAAAGTTATTTGCTTTAGTGAGTAGGTAAAACATCGAGCTAAAACATTTTCTTGGTTTCAACATCTAGGGTCACTTTTAACTCCTTCAATCTTTTCAAAATACCCCAAAAGTGCTCCAGAATAGTGCTTCTTGGCTTTCTTTCACACCCCAACTTCACATACTTTGGAATTTTTCTCCAATATTCTGAAGTTAGATGCTTACTTGGTCCATAACCATGCCATAACAATTTCACCCCAAACCTAGCTTCCATCGGGCCTCAAAAGATTGATTTGTAAAAGTCACTATATTGAAATTTAGACCAAAGCAGAGCAAAATGGGATCAGGTCCTTGACCAGTGTTACACCCAAAAATGTCCTAATTCTCTAATCCTCTGAAGTCCCTGGAAAAACCTTCTTTTGGGGCCTTATTGCCCAGTCCTAAGGTCTCCGATGCACCTTGCATCCTAGCATATGGCATCAGTCAGACCTAACACTTGTTGTCCATTAGCATAAGGCACTGGTGGCACCTTTCCCTTGACCACAAGGTGAGTCGACGCACTTACCCCTCTTAAAAGGAGCGTTAGCAATCCCAAGAAGGAAAAAGGAGATGTTTTGAGAATATTCCAAGTGAGATCTCTCGTGGAGAATGATCCTATCTATGTGGGAGATCTGGAACTCCACCTCTTAACCCATAGGGATAATTCCCTACCTTACTCCCAAAAGATATCAATCCATTTGGGATTCCTTTGGCCTATAAATGCAAGCTACATGAACCATGTGAAGGGGGGTACCAAGAGAGAATCCTTATGCAATTGGATTGAATTCTAGTATAGGAGGCAAAGAGAGATCAGATTTTTGAGTAAGAGGTTGCATAGTTGATAGTGTGTGTGAGTGTGTAAAATATCTTGTAAAAAGAAAAGCTTCAACATCAAGGCTTTGGTTGTAGCTTTCTTTTCTCATCCTTAATACAAAGTGTTTCCCTTTCCCATAAATGATTCATGTTCATGTTAATTTTTTTTTACTAGTTTCCTTGATCATTAGTATAGATTATTGATTTATCTTACGACTCTCATGTTTTTTCTTATTTGTAGGTACAATTGATCCCACAAGGATATATGAAACAAGGACAACCTTCTCCATTTAAGGTAAAGAGAGCTTGTCATCTAAGTAGACCAATCATTTAGGGAGAGGATATATTGTTGTGTCTTTTTGTTCTAGACTTGCACCATGTAGGCTAGGGTAACAAATTGTGTCCGCATTGATTGAAATATTCCCAGTATAAAAATTGGTGACTCCACTGGGGAAGATCCAATCGTATATGGGACAGATCCAGTTAGATCTATGAACTTTGATCTCACTTTTGATTTTAAACATGTGAATTTTTTTTCTTACTCATTTAGAGTTTTAAGGTGAGTGATCCACCTTGCTACACTTTCAGTTGCCTTCTATGGTTTGTGTTTTACCTCACCTTCATTCTAGTTTGATCCACATTGGTTTATCTTGCAGGTTACTATCCTTTTTGGTTCTCTAGATACATCGACACACCTGGGTTATTCTAACAGAGTGTCGAAAATTTGTTGACGTATTTTGTCTGTTCTAACAGAGCGCCGACAATGCCTATTTTCTAGAGACAGGAAGTGTTGTTGGCGCTGTTATGCAGTGTGCAAAGTGTGCCAACCCCTCAGGGATGCCATCTTTTAGTCCTTTCAAGTGCGTCGAGGTAGGTACCTAGTGACCCTTTTTAATTGATTTTTGGGGTGTTTTTAGCTTGATTTTTAATCGAAATGAAGTGCATTTTTTAATCGTATTTTCTGTAGTCTCTTTGAATTATATTCCCTTTGAATTCAAAGAAGAGCTTATGTTCCATGCATTTAATTTTACGTTTATTTTGTTTCTTGAAACCTATTGCTCTTTCTGTGGACTGTATTCATTGAGATTGGAAAATTTGCATTTCATTTTAGTGTGTGTTTGTTGAGTTTGTCTTGAGTTCTATTGTATCGGGAATACTAGTTGTTTCCTTCAATTCTTGTAGTAGAAGTAAAATGATGTTTTGTTTCCTTCATAGTTCGAAGAGAAAGTTTTTCTTTGATCTTCTTTATTAGATTGAAAAATACTTGAAAATCAAAACATTTTGTTCTTGTTCTAGTTTACTTCATATTTTTCATTTGTTAACCTTAGTTTTATATAAAAAGAGACAAAGATTTCAAGTTTCATGATCTGTAAAGAATCTTTTCTTTAGTTCTTGATTGGAAACATTATTTAGATCTTTTTCTTCCTAGAGACCTATTTTTAGCTTTTGTTGGAAACATAGGAAACATATTTCTAGTTTTGAATTTGGGCATATGTTATTCAATTTCTACATTTGGGGAAAGAACCTCTTACTCTCTCATAAGTAGGGGATCCATTAAAAGAAAGTGAAATATTTCCATCTAATCCTTGCATGGTTTCTGATTCATTCTTCACTCCATATGTCCACTTAACCGTTTCAAATAAAAATAAGCACTAGTTAGGTTAAAAATCTTAGCAATAAGTGTGTGATAGGTTAGAATACATGTTCCAACATATATAAACATAGGAGTTGTTGTTTCTAGCCTGCACTGCATCTCGAGGATCGTTCAGTTCTTCCACGTACCAAAAAGTATATTGAACATCTTCTGACATACCTTTAAGGTATATCGAAAAGTTTTTCATGTACACAGTAGTATATCGAAAGGCCCCTCTCGAACGATTATGCATCATACATGACTAACACAGATTTGAACTCCCACGTATCTTATGTATATTGGGAGACAACATTAGGGATCCTGAAACCATCTGAGAAAATCCCTTTGGTCGTCCTATCATCACAATACACCAAGAACAACAATCAGAGGAATTACTATGCACGTACCATCCAGGTAGTTCGGTATTCAAAAAATGGTACAGTACCAATCCTCCTTCTCTTGTTTTACAATTGGACCTTGTGGTATATAGCGAGTTGAGATGGTTTGACATTCCTGTGAGGATGAATTTTTATCCACTCCTTTAACATGTTTGCTTATTTCTTTAGATTTAGTAGCACGTGTTTCCTATACAGTTAAAGGTCTTAAAGAGGGAGGTAGTTTTTATATGTAGCTATGGCTACGCCTTTTGGAACTTCCAACCAAGATACCCATTCTCAAGGGGAACCTTTTTTTATTCCTTCATTTGGAGATTTTTGTCCTCCTCTCATTCCTACGTTAAGTCTTCTTGGATTGACTATAGGATTACATGTATGGTTATTCTCTAGTCGATTTATCCCAAGTGCATCGATTGTTTCAAATCCCAACTCCCCATCACAAGAGCATCAACATCATGTTGATATTTCACCTTCTTCGCTAGATGTTTCTTCTCCCCTTTCTCCTTCTTCACCTATAGAAAGTTGCAACACTAGTAATCGAGTGGATAAGAAGAAGAAGAAGAAAGGCAGATGAGAAATAAAATCTCAACCAACTTCTCCTCATAGTGTTGAGAGTGTTTAATTTCCCACGAAAACACATCGTAAGTCCAAATTCCCTTACAGGGTTTGCAAGGGTGGCCATATTCTTAAGGATTGTCATGGTCTATCCCAAGTTTTAGAAGTGTGTTCTGAGGCTTCCCAAAAAACCATGTCATCAGCCTCTAGTCATCATACTGATGATACCCCATCAACCAATGACTCTGTGGTTAATATTCAAAAAGGAAAAGTAAGATATCCTTGCTTGTTATGTAAGGACATGCACCTTACTTACCTTTGTCCTCACATGGATGAAGCTTCAAAGTTATTGGAAGATATTATTTTTCCTCAGCAACGGCTTCTAACAGGTTATCATAACTTGTACCTTAACCTCCCATTGGTTGATAAAGTGGTTGATCCAATTCCATCCTCGATCAATCCCACTCTTTCTTTAGAGAGTGAAGAACAAATAGTTAACCCGACTCTTCCTTTCGAGAGTTAAGTTAAAGTGGTCGAGTCGATTTCATCTCCACCTGATCCCATTCTTTCATTAGAGTGTGTTAAGACTGAAGTAGTCATGTTGACACAGTATTCGCCTTGTCCCTCTCTTCTAGTTGAGAGTGAAATGAAACCCACTAATTTTTTCATAGTCAGTTTGGATTGTTATACGCAAGGGGAAATCCTATCTATTTCAAGAGAACCATCTCCAAGTACTGAGTTTATTTCCTTTTATTGGAGTAATCTAAAAAAATCTCATCTTCATTTGAGTGTTCCTTTCCAAATATCTATGCGAGTTACCTCTAAGAGCATACTTTGCACTATTGTTGATGAAGGGGATTCTGTTAGTATTATATACTCAACTACTTAGCAAGATATAGGTTCTCCTCAGCTTGTGCCATCCACATATTAGATACTATATTTTAATTGAATACCTACTACACCTTTAGGGATCCTTCCTCATTTTCCTATTACCCTAGGAGGGAAAACTCTCTATATCGATGTTATGGTAGTCCAAGGTCCCTTATATTTTAGTATTCTCCTTGGATGAGATTATGTTTACACCATGAAAGTTGTAGTGTTCACACTTTTTAGAGTGATGTATTTTCCCTATGGTGGAAGATTCTAACCATTGATAACTTTCCTTTGTTAAACTTGATCATCGTATAACTCCTAGTCATCAGACTTCCTTGAATATATCACATATTCTTGTGGTTACTTCCCCTTCATCGGTCATGTCTCTCGACATTGGACATCATGCCAGAGTTCAGTAATTTGTAAAATGATAGCTTCCAATCATGAGGAAGCCTAGGGGGCATGTCTCTAGTGTCTGGACACCATACTGGAGTTAAACTGCTATCTTCTTATTTAAGGGGGGGAACCTTCCAACCTCTAGACATCATGTTGGCTAAGAAATGAATGCGAGCACAATTCCCATTTTGTGTCAAGCTCATTAAAAAATGAAACAAGTTTCCTTGAGCATAGTTTACTCATTGTCAATATCGTTATAAAATAAAATGGGCTACCTCAAGTATAGTTGTTTTGTGTTTCAATATTGTGTAAAAATGAAACAGGTCCCCACATGCATAGTTATTTTCTGTTTCAAGCTTGTATAAAAATGAAATAGGTCACCTTGACAAAATTTCCCTTTTCATATCAAGCCTTTAAAAATGAAATGAATTCTTCTATTGTGTCAAGTATTTTACTAGACTCAATACTTAAACCTTCATTTCATCTGCCTTTATGACTTGATCCTCTTTCTTCCTCTATTTCTGGTAAACCTTTTCCTAGAAGTAACATAGAATTTAGTTGGATGAAGAAAAGAGTAAACAGATCAAATGAATATTGGGGGACATGTATCCAACTTGTTTATATTATATTGGACTTAAGTTACTTGACAATTATACTGGGGGAAAGTACCAACCACTGGACATCATGTTGGGAAACCACCCATCAATGGTAGTCATTTTGAGAATACTTTCTTTTTAGTTTCAAGCTCACTAAACCATGAAATGAAATTTTGAGCATAGTTCCTATTTTGTGTCAAGCTTGTTAAAAAATGAACCAAATACCCTAAGCATTATTTCAATTGATCTTAGAGCTCGTTGAAATCAGTAAGATGGTGTTGAGATTACTTTTCATTTTTCTTGATCCTCTTTTTTCCTCTATTTCTGGTAAACCTTTTCCTAGAAGTAACACAGAATTTAGTTAGATGAAGAAAAGAGTAAATAGATCAAATGAATATTGGGGGGTTTGTATACAACTTGTTTATATTATATTGGAGTTAAGCTACTTGACAATTATACTGGGGGAAAGTACCAACCACTGGACATCATGTTGGGAAAACACCCATCAATGGGATTAATTTTGAGCATGCTTTATTTTTAGTTTCAAGCTCACTAAACCATGAAACGACATTTTGAGCATAGTTCCTATTCTGTGTCAAGCTCGTTAAAAAATGAACCAAATACCCTAAGCATTATTTCAACTGATCTTCGAGCTCATTAAAAACAGTAAGATGGTGTTGATATTACTTTTCATTTTTCATGCTCTGGTTAAAACATGAAAAGTGGATTAAGTTTCTTTTTGTCTTTTGCACACTTTGATTTAAGTTGAAAAAGTATTGAGCGCTTTATATACCTTCAGTGTGCTCGTTAAACACCTAGTGAAGAGGTGTTGAGTGTGCTTGTACTATTTTTTCAGACTCATTAAAAAGGATTATAAAAAAGGACCCCTTAAAAATTCAACTTTAAACTATTTTCAATACTTTTTAAACTTGAAAAGATATCCAAGCGAGCTTGATGATTTCACACTTGTAAAAGTATTTGAAATATAGTCTGATCCATGATAGTTTACCCCTTTTTCATACCGATTGGAATTATTTACAAAAAATGTATACTCTAGTTTATCACAACTAGAAGAGCTCTCCTAGGCATTAGTTTTTAACTTTTTGGGCCTCGGGGACTAAATTTACGAAAAAATTCCACCTAGGAGTCTTCTTAGTCATTTTAAACTCTCTAAACATGAAACAATGACTGAGTTTACTTTCATAGGAATCATAAAATCAAACGATGAAGGACCCTTTCAAGGAATGAACCCCTTCTTTCTCTAGTTCATAAAATGTATGAGAATGGAATCATCACCCGATGAGCTACATCAAGTGTTTGTTACCCTTTTCAAGCTCGTTAAAAATAAAATAGGTACCCATCCTTTGTGATGGGTAAATTAAGGGAATGGGGAATGTATTTCATTTTTATTTATGGAATATCATAGTCCAACCTTGAACATGGCTCCTATCTACATTTTCATTTTCAAATAGTTGGGTATTCATCTTGTCCTCGAGTCGATTCACTTTCGTGAGTCATTTAACTCCTTTGAGTCATTTCAAAGAATGCATCATCCTATATTTGCATTATGTATGGTCTCTTCCTCATTGATTCAATGCTTCCAAGTTATTTTTCATATTGTTCAATATTCAAGGGAAACCTCCTCTGCTGTCTACCTCTACAGTTTCCTTACCTTCCTTCAAGTCGGTTATATCTGAGTTAGTCCTATGGTTGTTTTCATCACTTCAACGTCATCTTTTGTTCCATGTTTCGTATCGATGATGGGGGAAACATCATTTCCTCCTTCAATGAGTCTATTCATGTTGACACCAAGACATTATCCAGGAATTGGACTTAGAAACAAATTCAATTACCTTGAAGTTTGCATGCCTTAATGGCAGGTTTCCTCGCTTTCAACAATAGTTTTTAATCAATGGCCTCTAATTGAAGGATTCTTTCGAGTTTTCAACCACAAGTCCTATATTAACATTCAGGGGAATGTAATGGAATACCTTGGGAATCATTGACATTAATGGTGATCTCCCTCTCACTTGTTAATGGTATACATCAACGATTGATAATCAAGTGGCTTCTACCATGTTCGACATCAAGACATCTATTCGCATGGTTAGAATCGTATCGTTTGGGATTGGAATGAAGACCCTAAGTGGTTAGGTATTCATTCAAATATATGGATATCCTTAGGTTGTGATGGAGTATTGTTTGAGGTTATGACATGGATCCACAATGTATGTTCGATGGCTATGTCCATTATCGAATTAGAATATCATGGATCTACTTTGTATGTCTTGAAGCCATGTTATGATTTGAGTCTTATTGTTCATGGATCTACAGTGTATTGTTGGTATCCATGATATAGTCATTGTAAATGGATTTGGAGTGTATTAGTCCGCAACCATGATTGAGTCAGGTAGTTGGTCACTGGTCTTGCGTCAAATATTGACTCACCTCTCTTTTGCCTCTGATAGCATATCAAAATATAGAAAATTATTTTACCTATCTCTTTCCTCTAGCTTCATAATTTGAGGGGGAATTCTCTTACACCCAAAAAATGTCCTAATTCTCTAATCCTCTGAAGCCCATGGCCAAACCTTCTTTTGGGGCCTTATTTCTCATTCCTAGGGTGTCTGACACACCTTGCATCCTAGCATAGGGTGTCAGACATACCTAAAAATTGTTGTCCATTACCATAAGGCACCAGTTGTTCCTTTCCCTTGACCACAAGGTGCGTCGATGCACTTACCCCTCTTTAAAGGAGTGTCATCAATCCCAAGAAGGAAAAAGAGAAGTTTTGAGAAGCTTCCAAGTGAAATATCTCGTGGAGGATGATCCTAGCTATGTGGGAGAGTTGGACCTCAACCTCCTAACCCATAGGGATCACTCCTTACCTACCTCCCAAAATATATTAACCCATTTGGGCTTCCTTTGGGCTACAAATTCAAGCTACATGACCCATGTGAAGGGGGAGACCAAGAGAGCATCCTTATGTTGTTGGATTGAAGTCAGGTATAGGAGGAAAAGTGAGAGAGTTTGTGAGTAATAGGTTGCATAGTTGACAGTGTGTGTGAGTGTGTCAAATATCTTGTAAAACTAAAAGCTTTGACATCAAGTCTTTGGTTGTAGATTTAATTTCTCATCCTTAATACAAAAGTGTTTCCCTTCACCATAAATGATTCTTGTTCATGTTAATGGTTTATAACTAGTTTCCTTGATAATTAGTATAGATTATTGATTTATCTTGTTGCTCTCATGTTTTGTCTTGTTTTATGTGTTGTTTGCGGGTATATGTGATTGCACAAGGATCTATGAAATAAGGGAAACCTTCTTCATTCAAGGTAAATCGATATTGTCATTCAAGTAGATTAGTCATGTAGGGAGAGGATATACTATTGTGTCTTTTGTTCTATACTTACACTATGAAAGCTAGGGGAATAAACTGTGTCTCCATCGATTGAAATATTCTCGGTAAGAACTTCTACTATGTAACATTCCCCATTGGCGTCTGAATTCCTCATGTATCATCCAATTCAGAGAAAACCTGCTCCTATTATGCTTGAAATAATTTTTTGGCTCTATACTCATTTTTTTATCAGACCCAACATGTTGATCCTAAATTTTTCCAAGTCCTTTAGACCTTTCCAATTGGAAATAAAAAATAGGGATGCACCATTGATCCATAACTATCTATATCCAACTTCTTGAATCTTACTTTTGTATTATGTACATCAAGACTCAAGAGTCAAAAATCAAAGGTGGAAAAATATCCTCCACAAAACCTTCCCAACCTCTTCACTCTGAATACTACTTTATGTACGTTGAGAGACGAAAATCGGAAGTGAAAAAATGATATCAAATAGAAATAACCCAACTTTTCAACTTTGACTACTACCTTCTATACGTTGGGAATCAAAATTTGAAGTGAAAAATAACTCCCAAATAGAACTACCTCGACTTTTCGACTCCGACTACTAGCTTCTATATGCCGAGAGTAAGAACTCAGAAGTGAAAAATGGATCCTAAATAGAACTACCCCGAATTTTTGACTTTGAATACTACCTTCTATATGCCAAGAGTTAGAATTTGGAACCAACACTGTGATCCATCCACAAACAACCTTCTAATTTCGATGTCGATACTTCGGCGCCGACACATCAGCACTGTTTAAATAGTGATAACACTGAACTCTCAACCATATGATTCTGATGTCAAAATTTAGAAGTCGAAAATA
This sequence comes from Pseudotsuga menziesii, assembly GCA_001517045.1. Lineage (NCBI taxonomy): Eukaryota > Viridiplantae > Streptophyta > Pinopsida > Pinales > Pinaceae > Pseudotsuga > Pseudotsuga menziesii. The sequence goes on along the minus strand of LPNX011095894.1, from coordinate 139,357 downwards.
TGCTCATATTACTGCCAGCTTCTCATGTTGATATCTTTCATGTGCGAAGTATCTTTTTGACAAAATGGGTGTTGTTGGAAAGCTCTCGGAAATCTCTATGCAACACTGTGATCCTCTCCAATGTTTGAATACTTTGATTTTTGGTCATCCTTTAACCCACAATGTACCAAAAATATATCAACACTTCTTGTGCATTTCTGATTTTTTCCTATAGGTTTGGATTCCAACCCAAACAACCCCATTTATAATGTCCCAACTTTGGATTTTGGGGAAATGTACAATTTGAGCAAATTCGAGCTTAACTAGTCATGACTCTAAAGGGTTCCAACTTTCACCAAATGGTCCCAAATTTGAAATTAAATGGTATGTTGAGTATTGAAACATCCCAATTTGGTTTATGGACACTTTTTACCTAACTTTATACCTCTGCAACCTTGTTTGGGGTTAAGCGGAAACAATGCAAATTTACTAGGAAAATGTGGTCAAATAGTCCTTCTTTGTTTGGTTCCAAACACCACAAAAAATTTCCAAAATTATTATGGAGATATACTATGGGATTTAAAACATACTAATATACATCATACACTCAATGGTCAAATCATAAATTCATATTTACATGTTACCCAAGTTTTCACAACATTGGCCAATTTCTAGCTTTAGACTAGTGAAACCCAAGTTGACCCAAATGAATTCAAATTTTGTATGGAAGAGATTGAGGGGTATTAGTAAATAATAATGCATAATATTAATTCTCATACAATTTCCAATTAATTCTGAAACTTTATTTTGTCCATAGGGAAAGAAGGACAAAAACACTAGAAAACTGATGCTAAAACCCTCAAGGGTAGATGTCACTTTTGGCTCTCCAAATCTAGTATGACCCTCCCAATTTTTAGAAAAAATTATGTGGATGAATATAATACATCAGGTACTGTAATTAATCATGGGTATTATTTATTCAAATTTTTTATAAAGTACAACATTTGTATGATAACTTTTAGTAAAATTGCTTAGGGGTAAATGACATTACTAGCTCAATTTTTACTCATAAAAAGTACATGAAATAGTTCAAAAAATGACATGATGAATGGAGACCATATAAATTTCTTCCTCAACATAATTTAACATCATATAAATTCCTTCATACATATCATATAGATAACTCCTTCGAAATGGAATCCAAACACATGAAAACTAGTTATTCGAACTCATGGGAATGCAAGTCTTTCACAAATGGATTTATGATATTTCGACTTAAAAATAATATGGAAATAAGAGTAAATATACATGCATAATATATTTATTTACAATAATCATCAAACTCATATAAATGTCCTCATACAAATATGTTATGCAACTCTTTCCAAAATGGAATCCAAATACATGAAAACTAGTCATTCAATAGCATGGGAATGTAAGCCTTTCATACATGTATTTATGATATTTAGAATTATAGAGAATATATAAATGATATTACAGAGCCATAAATCATATTACATAGCTTGGTAAACAAATATGCTCAGCAAATCACAAGCACAACTCCAACAAGTACACCCTCAACATGAGAGTGTAGGGGAATGGAGAAGAAGGAATGAGAGAATAGGGGAATAGATGAGAATTTGATTGTATGGTCCTTAAAAATTAAAATAAAAAATAATTCATTAATATCCTATTATAGTTGTTAATTTCCTCTCCATCAAACAACTTAGAAAGGAATCCAACTCCCTCAAAATTGATTCACAAGCAAGGAGAGTGAACACTCACCGTGCAACGGACAAGAAAAAGATCTCAAAAATGCCAAAGGACAATTAAAAAATGATCAAAATATATTATTATTCCTCATGAAATAATTTCATTAACTTCATGATGCCTCCTAAGGTCGAATTTCCCTCCATGGGCTTCCTCCAACTCATCTTAGTGGTTTAGTAACTCTCATGACGCTTGTCTTCCTCTTCATGCTCCAATTATTTCCCCAATTCGAATGGTTGCCTCTAACTCCAAAATTCGACCTCTTGGTGGCTATTTTTATTCCTGCCATGTCATATTTGTCATATGTCTGCAATCAGGTCTGATTGTGTCATACTTGTCATAGAATCTTTTATCATTTGTTGCCATAGGTGCATGGAATCTCCTTCCAAGTGGAAAACATTGTCTTCTAGTCTCGTCCTCTTCCATGGGAGTTACTATAATTTACCAATTATAATTCCTTTCCCCATTATATTCTATTTTACATCACATCACCCTCCAATAATATTACATTACCCATGTATTCGAATTGGCTAAATATCATGCCAAGTGTGCAGGGAATCTAGTCACCTTAAGGCTCCACAAGCTTTTAAGTGTCTTTATGAACCCATGCCACCTTATTTTATTAGCATTTATGACCCATTTAAATGTTAATATGGTAAACTAAAGTCCTTTTGGGTCCCATATCCCCTTATTACAAAATTTATGTCTCCATCTCAACCTAGAGAACTAGTAGGTTGGTGAAACATTATTTGCAAGTAGTCTTATTTGGAAATTATTTGATTCGGGACATGAGAGTCGTCCACACTCAAGATTGCTTATCCTCAAGTAATTTCAAACATGGATTTTGAGTAAATGTATTTCCTTCCAAAACTTTGCTTCAAACCTTAGTTGCAATTTGAGTAGTGCAACTCATGTACTACAATTGCATGTTTCCAAAAGTAAAGATATGTGGTTATTTGAATATTGATATATCATGTAGAATCACCACTAACTCCAAAAGGATTAATGAAATCCACCAAAACAAAATTTGCACAAATAATTTTTACCTCCATCTTTTGAAAACCTTTTCTGAACTTTCAACCACTTTTGCTTCTATATAATTCTTTGAAGTTGGTACTGAGTTTCCAAACCTGAATTTACAATATTCCAAGAAAGTTTCAAAGAGGAACCACCATGCTTGTTTATTCTCTACTTTGATTACAATCACCTTCTCAAGTGGTGACTATAATACCCTCGGTTTTGACCCCATGGTATTGAAATTGTACATGATGTATATATTGTAACGAATCATGGTAAGGAGCTCAAGGCCAAGACCCTGCCATTTATTGATGTTTTGTGTATAGGTGATCAAGGTTGATACCTATGGTTATGGTGCTAAGTAAGGCACGGTACATTTTGATATATCATGTAAATATACAATTAATAAAATACCATAGCTAGCTATGGGACTGCAATGTGAAAGAGATAGGGGCATGATTTCACAAGGAATAGGGAGAGGAGTTACTAAAACCCATCAGCCTTAGTGTGAGGCTAGATGTCATTGGGAGAATCCTTGAACCCTCAGCTACCCTTTTGTCCTCTGTACTCAATCATGAATTTCTTCCAGAAGTTGGTTGAGGAAGTTAATGCCTTAGGAAGAGCAGGGCATGGCAGTCTGATTACTTGTTTGAGCAAGCCTGCAAGTGTACAGTCTGGGAAGCTGCATTCTTGATTCTGCAGCAAGTAATCATGTTGATGCATATCGGTCTGTCCTTTCTCTCAGTCAGGAGAAGGTTTTGTTGTTTTTCTTCATGGGGGAGGCAGATTCATTCACGCATGGTGGTTGTGGAAGCATGGTCATTCTGAGCATACACACTCACTCATTCACGTGTTGTTCATTCTCGAGCCCGTGGTCGCAATTGTTCATTGTCGTGCAGCATGATCCTATGTTTGTCCACTGTCTGGAGTGGCGTAACAAGTTGTTCTGTAGTGTTTCTCCTGAACTATAGTGTGGTATGCAAACCTATTTATCTATGTGTTATAGAGTGAAGCCTGTGTTGCTGTGTTTACATTGTGGATTGCTATGATGTGCATCCTTGTTTTAGTATGGAATATTTAGGAGTGGAAGAGGCCTAGAGTTGGCTGATAAAACTAGTGAAGAGAGAAACCTCATAGACAAATCAAGAGGGGTTGGAAAATCCTTCATGCAGACCCTGAAGAGCACTGGAATGGAAGGTATGGCCTAAGGGAACTGTGTAGGAGTGAAGGGAATACTTCCTTGTGTTGGGTGTGTAGGTATTGTGTAATTCCAAGATGGGTAGATATGGTGTAGGTGTCCATACCTCTATGGTTGAGATCACTATATTAGCAATTCTTCCTCCCCACTGCCTTAGCAGCCTTAGAAACCCAATTGTTAGTTGGTTTGGCTGAGTCTTGCTATGCATTTGACCTGTGAGTGAGTCATTGCCTTAGCATCCTGATAAATCCAATTGGGGGTTGGTTTGGCTATGTTGTGATGCGTTCTACCTATGTGTGAGTATGTTGTTCCCTAGTTCCTTATGTAAATCATGCCCAGCTCGGGGGTGGCAGTGATGTTGAGAGATTAATGAACACACTGGCCTATGGTTGGGTGGAACGTTGCAGTTACATAGCTAGTTGCGGGAAAACTTCATCATCAAGATATGTATCTTTTTTATTCTTGTTTATGTAATGTGCTTTCCTATGAATTGTTATGTTCATGTTGAATGCTTATTGATGATTAAGTAGAAGTTTACTTGTGTATATTTTCCTACATTCTACTTATGTTTATGCCTTTCGTTTTCGACAATGTATTTTGCTTAAGTCCTTGGAGGCTAAAATCCTGGTGGAAGAGTCAGAATGCATCTAACTTAGTGCTTCCACCCCTTGGAATCCGCCTAAGGGAGGCGAAAGGAAGAAAACGAAAAAGAGAAGGTTGATTAAGGTAGAAAGTTAGTTTTCTGCACCCTGGGATCAGCTTTTCCGCACCCTGGGATCAGCCCGTAGAAGGGAAAAAAGTGGAAGACAAAAAAGCAGTGAAAATTTTAAGGAAAAGTCGAGTTTCTGACTTCTGAGCCACTGTGAAAAGTGGAAAGGAGGAAGGAGGAAATTGACGAACCAAGAAAATTTAAAGTGAAAAGTCAGTTTTCTGCATCCTGAAGTTAGCACACGGAAAGCAGAAAGCCAGAAGTCGAAAGGTGGAAGATCGAGGAACAAAATTTGGTCGTTCATGAATTTCCGCATTCCAAAGTCGGAGGGCGAAAGTGCGGAAGTACAGAAAGCGAAAAAGCCGTTAAGTATTTTCCATTGCACAATATGTTTCTGATTCTTGAGTTCCATGGTCGGAAAGGTGAAGGAAGAAAGTTGAAGAGCCGTTAGGTATTTCCATCGCACAGTATGTTTTCAATTCTCGAGTTCCGCAAGCGAAAATTGGAAGGGAGGAAAGCGGAAAGGAGGAAGGAAGAGGTCAGAAAGGATAGGTTCAGTGTGGAAAAGGGTTGTTCCTGTCACAGAATAGATATGTCCAAGGAGGAACAACTATTACAGTGGTTTCTAAGCCTAAGAATGAATGTTGAAGAGTGTGTTAACTTCCATGCCCTGTGTTTCTAAAGGAGAAAAAGGGTTCTTGAAGCAAATTTTTTAATTTATCCGCATTATGGGGTATGGGGATGTTACAAATTGGTATCAAAGCAATGTAAGTCATGGCCTATGAGATATGTTAGCTATGGGTACATGACAGTGTGGTATCATAGCAATGTAATTCATGGACTATGAGATATGTGAGATATGGGTACGTGACAGTGAATCAATATCCCTACTGCTTGTTTCCCCTGAAATTGAAACCAAGCAATACTCAGATCCCATTTCTTGTATTGCACCCTTCTAAACATCATGAGTACAAAAAATAGATCATTAAAGTACATAACTACATCATACAATTGTACATCAATAAGATACCTTATCAAAGGATCATGACAGTGCTTGTACATCCAAGTAAGTATATCATCGTGTGGCCCATACACCCAAGCATCAAGTATTGTATCAAATCTGCTCCAATGGCATAGGTGAGGATCCCATGTCCTATAATGTTGCTCCAAAAGAATGTAATATGCATAAAAACAATAATCATGCATGTTTTCTTTCATCCAAGAAGTGAATGAAGAACCTCCACCAAAATCTGAACCAAATAAAGAGAAAAGAAAACATTAATACTTCAAGTGGCTCAAAGAAGTCTCATCAATACAACCATGAATATGTATATCATCATAATGTAACAAAAGATGTTGTTGCAAATGTAAATAATATGGCACTCTAGTCATGTCATCATCAAACTTGAGATATAGGAATCTTATACTCCTCATGTTGCACCATAAAAAAGAAACCTTTCACCCATACTTCATTTTTAGGATGAATGCTGCAAAATGTGGAAGTGTGGGATGTAGGAGAAAGAACCATCTCACCCAAAGGGTTAGAAATTAAAATATTTTCATCATGTGAAGGACCCATAGGTGTAGGAACATGCATCTTCCTAAAAAGTGTGACACTTTCCTCATATATTGGTTCCAAGGTAGTGGAATCATGCACTTATTTAAAAGTATTAAATTGAGCACATAGATCTATGGAAAAACACACAACTCACAAGATAGATCACACAATTTAATCAGTAATTGAAGAATGAAAAAGTGAAAAAATTTCTTGCAACTATGAATGCTTTCATTAATGAAAAAGTAATTAGATAATAATTACAATGAAGTACAATGTATAAATAGCCACAAGCAATTCAAATCCACATGAGGAAATTTGAATTGATTAGACTCTACTTGACTGTAGGTAACTAAGACCTTGTCTAAATCATTATCCGAGGACTCAACAATTGACTGACCTTGTCTAAATCATTATCAAAGTTCATCGGAGTTCTAAAACACAACTCAAGTGTCTAATTCAGTGTTGACTAAGGCTAACTGACTATGGTAGGTGAGAAATGTGCCTCTCCTCCATGTAGCCATGCAAACCTAGTGCTAACTAAATTTAGAGGACTAGAACTGAATGTAATTGACTCCTAATTGAGCTTGACTAGTCACCAACTCAACTTAATTGACCTTGGTTGGTATCAACACTCCCAGTGGCTCCTAAATTGTAGGAATTGATCTAGGAGGCTCCTAAACTAATGCATGCAAGTGTAATCAGTGGTAGCGGGCCTCAATTAGTGTTCCCCACACTTTAGTAACTAAAACATGTGCCCCAATTAGGCCAAGTGGACCCAATGGTGCTAGTGACTAAAAATAGATTGGATGGACTCCCGATTTAGACATATGACCAAATTGGACAAGGGAGGATTAATAATCCTAACACCCCCCTTGAATGCTAACTTGGAAAATCTGTGGGCCTTGGTAACTAAGACTATAGGTCATCCATTACATCAAGTAAAGTAAAGTAATTGCTCAATACAAGGAGCTGGGGAAAAAACCACATGGGAAAAAATCCCCCCCTCTAACTAAGAATATAGAATCAGGATTCAAGTTTGAAAAACTTGAAAATGTGTTGCTGCAATCACTGTGATGTAGCGGAGTAGCATGCATAATGTTCTGTGCACAGGTATCCTGGGGCCTGGCATGTAGACTTCTCCTTCTTTTCCCAAAATGATGATGGAAGGAAGGAGGAATGTAACCTTTGTCTCTTTCTAGATGAAGGGGTGTATGATCGGCTCTATTCTTCTTAATATAGTGATACTGAGCCCTTGCCCTGTAGCATATTATACGGAGTCTATTATATCTCTCTGAAGGAGGTAATATTACATGACATAGCACAAGGGTCTTTCCCTTCTGAGTGTCAGATGGGTTTTCGGTCATCTTCCTAGCTTCCAGTTTGGAAGTAGGGACTGGATCTGGATCTGAATCACCCTGAATCTCAATCTCATAAACTAATACAACATCATCTACAATACTATTGGAAGCAGCAAAAGAAGTAGATGAAATTATTGCGCCGAGAGGCGCTCTACAGCCCAGTATGGGGGAGATCTTGTCACGTGATGTCACGTGATGTAACGTTACTAACATGTCGGCAAAATATAATAGTGAAAGTGAATATTATGGGGGATATCTTGTCACGTGATGTAACGTTACTAACATGTAGGCAAAAAATAATAGTGAAAATGAATATTACGGGGGAGATCTTGTCACATGATGTAAAGTTACTAACATGTTTACGCATCTGTCATCCAACCTACAGGAAAATGAAGAAGGCCGGGTGGATGAATATCACCAAACTGAAGGACACTGATATCCCTGAGGACGTGAGGTCGATTCTTGATTTGGTAATAGCCCACGCAACCTCATCTGGCATAAACACACAAGGTTCTCTACAGATGGTCTTAAATCCCTATGTTTTTAATGATGGTTATGATTATCTGCGGGTAAAATGGCAGGCTGTCCCTGCCTGTGTTCCATAATTGGTGCTCAAGGACTTTAATGTGATTTTTAATCACTTGGCTGTCCGTAAAAAATATTTCACACAGGCGCACATAACCTGCCTAACCAAAGAGAGCATTCGGTGGATGAACTATAGATACATGGTGCCGCCTGCCACCAATGGGTCTCTTCGTAGAACAAGCTTGAACAATCCCTGGGCTAACATCCTTAACGCTGCTGGTACTAATTCCGAACCGCTTTTGGATCTAGAGGCAGTTTGTGCCATATGCATTGAGAGAATAGTAGCTGCAGAACAGAGCTATGTTATTCTGGAATGCCTTCATGCCTTCCACACAGACTGTATAAAGAAGTGGAAACGCAAGAAAAAATTTCAATCGACATGCCCTACTTGCAGAAGAGATATTGTAACAGGGCGAGAGCTCTTGTAACAGTAGTTCATCGCAATTCTGTGTAGCATTAATGAATAACTGAGAGATTCTGAAAATGAGGGTTATATGGGAGTTAAATTAGGTCAACACTTGGTCATTTGTAGATATTACCTTGACCAATAATACTGACTTTCATTGTAGCCCAAATTTCTGAGATCTAAAAGACATCTGTATATTTGTTAACTGCTGAACAGAAACTTAAAGTTGTATATTGCAGTGTTTCTTTTTTAAGTGTGATAATACATTGGATTACAACTGAACACAAAGTTTCTTTTCTTAATCGCTTGAGCTTGTGATCAATTGTTTATTTTAGGTGTTGATTTGATTCGAATTCAAAGAAAGACAGTTTATTTTCTTTATCTTTTGAGGTCGTCAACTGATTTTTTTTTATGTTTTGAGTTTGTCATTTAATTGGTTAAATGAGAAGTAATCCCTCCCCCAAAAAATCGTAGCAATGTTATTGTCGAAAGAATAGTAGCTATAGAGCAGAGCCATGTTATTCCAGCCATCCTTTGCACAGCATATATCGAGGTGCTCCACTTGCAGAGCAAATATCATAACGCAAATAGAAGAAAAACTTTGAATCAAGGTGCCCCACTTGCAGAGCAGATATCATAACAATCGTTCATCGCAATTATGTATAGAATTACTGAATCAGTAGAGGATTTTGAAAAAGAGTTAGATGAGCGTTAAAGTAGGGCAACAATCCAGATATTTTTAGAGTGAAGGGAGTTGCCTGACCATTTGTAGATATTTCAACGGTTTTTTTTGGCAGACTATTACATCGCCTAATACCACCTTGAACAATTAAGCTGAGTATTCCATTTTTACACAAATTCTCCTTTTCCAACAAAGGGATTTTATATTCAGCGAATTTCTATCCTCCGGGCTGAATACTGTAGGCGAATCGTAGAACTGATAAATCCATCTCTCTGAATTCATAAAGCCAACGCGAATATTAATATCTGCTAGAAATATCACGCCTGAAACCAGCCATCCATCTCCCCAAATTCCCCCAAAGATGTTCACCTCTGCAAATCCGCTTGCACTTGTCTACCGAGAGCAACCATTAAAAGATAGGATATTAAGATCTCTTCTGCATTATAAAGCAACGCCTTACATTAATTCACAAGAATGTCTCAGGGCATTCACTTTAATTGACATTATATCATGATTCTAGAAATTTTAGAATCCAAAAAGCCCAAAATTTGGCAAAATGCCAGTAAGTAGAGTTACAGAAAGCTAAAAGAGCTATGGTATGCAGATGCTATAAACTATTTAACAACATCTTGAAGGTTGTTGGAGTTAGGAATGGAGTCATTTATATCCTCCTCCAGTGGCTGCGAATTTGTTGACAAGAGCGAGCGCATTATTGATCAATTTACACACATTCTGCCGGTGGCCTGTAACCATGGCTGTGACATTCCCGTCAGTGTTCAGATCCTGAAAACCATTGAGGCAGGAGTCCTGGTCTGTGAATTTTTCTGTCCGAACCAGTGGCTTTTGAGTAACCCGACTTAGTTAATTTGTTAGGTCGAACGCATTTCTTTTGATGACTTGGCACGAAGAAGAACCATTATCCATCCCCAACATCACGTACCAAACCTACAATAGATTAATTAATACAGTTTGGACATAATTTCTAATTTAAATTAGTGAAGCTGCAGAGACTGAAGTGTACCGGGTAATTCCTAGGGCTCATACTGATACAAGTCTATCGGAATGATTTTATCGAAGTTGAATGGGTAGCCTGCTAATTGTTTCATTTTCTTCAGATAGAACCCAGCAGCTCCTCTGTTGTGGCATGGGAAAGCGCATTAACTCTCCCTGCACTGCCCC
>LPNX011095894.1:75899-119445 GCA_001517045.1 Pseudotsuga menziesii | reverse complement strand
TCTGCAATCAAGCTGGCTAAGAATCCTAGATTCCATGATCGAACCAAACACATCAACAAAAAGTATCATTTGATTTGACATCATGTAGAGGCCAAGACAATCCATCCTCGACATTGTTCCACAAATGATCAAATTGCAGACATCTTCACCAAAGCGCTTGGACGAGAAAAGTTTGAAAGATTCATAAACATGCTCGGACTTACGAACACCCCTTTGGATTAAGAGGGGGATTGTTAGAATAATCCGTCAGGATTATTGTAAATAAATAATAAATAGGAATATGAATAGATAGGAAGGTGAAAATCCTGGTTCTCAACCGCCATTGTAATGTATAGATATTTGCTTTGGTAAGGGAATAATATTGAATCGGGAGTTATACCTAACAATGGACACTTCGTACTTGACTTTATACCTCTTCAACCTTATTTGGTTTTAAGGGGAAACAATGCAAATTTAGTAGGAAAATGTGGTCAACTAGTCCTTCCTGGTTTGGTTCCAAACACCACCATACCTTTCCAAAAATTATTATGGAGGGATACTATTGGATTTAACACATACTAAAAGACATAATACACTAAATGGTATAATCATAATTCATCTTTACACGTTACCCAAGTTTGTACAACTTTGACAAATTTCTAGCTTTAGACTAGTGAAACCCAAGTTGACCCAAATGCACCCACTCCAAGTTGTACACACTAGCACCATATATAATGGATAGGAGAGTACACAATAACGATTTCCTCTCATTCATCTTCCTTTCATGTCCACGTGACCCAATACATCATTTATTTTGTTCATTCTATCCATCATTTGCTTTCCAAATGCTAAACTTCAAAAACTCTCATAAGTTAAACTATTGGAAGAGCATGAAAGGAGACAAATTCCAAGAATGGACCTCAAGGGGAATGCAAATCCATGCCTCCAACAAAAACAAAATTTGTCAATTTGGTTTCCGAAATCAATGAAATTGAAAGACCGAGAGGACAACTACTAGATTTCAAGGTGTGATTCAAAAAATTGAACAAGAGAAGAGTGAAGAGTAGGTGATTAGGTCGTATAGGAGGAGAGATGCCTCAACTTTTTGCAGTTGATAAGGACTCACACAGATGAAAAATGTAGACAGGGATCATGAAGGTAATGAGAAACATATTGGAATTAGGGTTTCTAGCCTAGAAAGAAACGTGTGATGTGCATTCACATGTGTTCAGAGAGGTAGAGATATCAAGGGGTTCCCAAGAGGTGTTGAGATGAATCTTTGATGGCAGAGAGGAACCACACTTGAGGAAAAAGGACAGAGCATATAGTATGCTAAAAAGAGGAATATTCCAAACCAAGGGGAATAAGTTGAGTTATTATAAAGCTTGTGCTCTTATACTATCTTCAAGTCATGATAATAGCTCCAAGGGATGGATTTCGTTGAGTAGAAATCAATTATTTATACATTGGTATGATTATTGGCTTTCAACTTCCAAAAGGATACATAGTGACTCTTCGCCTTATTTAATAACTTATGCAAATATTATAATATTTTACACAAAGACCCATAATCTTGTAGGATTAGGTTTCCAACACTAATAAATATATCATATCTCTTACAAAACTTTTATGAATTTATTTACTTTTTAAACATCTTCACTAATTACTATTCATAAGATGGAGTAATTTGTGATTTATTTTTTAGGTATTAGATAATTTGTTAATAAAGTATGTAGAAAGTTTTACTTAATTTCATAATAAATTTTATAAATTTATAAAAATAAATTGTATTACACTACTTATCTTATGATTGGATAAAAGCTCATTTTCCTTGGAGGTAAGGAAATAGGTTAACAACCCAAGACCCAAAAGCATGTAACCTTTCTTTGAAAAAAATAAAAATAAATATAATCATATCTCTTACATAACATAAGTTTATAACATTTATTTTCAAATATCATCATGACTATTAACACAAAGTGTATAAATAATATTAATATCAAGAGCATGGCTATGATTAGATACCTATTGTACAATCACAAGATAAATAACATGGGAGATGAGAGAGTTCCTAAAATTGTTTTAAAATCAAGTCCAAACGACCTACGCCTCAAGTGAGGCTAGTATAAAGATACCATGGCTTGGTTAAACCATCCATGCATTGAAGAAAATGACACCCCATAATATCATTGATGTCAAAAATATTATTACATCTAAGTTTAAAGAGAAAATGTGGTGCAAGAAAGAATTTAAGGTGAAAAGGAAATTAAGGTACTATAAAGAGGTCATTAACCCTAATCTAGAAGTTTAGAAGTATCTCTAGATATTAATTAGCTCAAAGAAGAAAATTAAAATAGCCAATGTAAGAACAAACTCTGTGGTCAATTCCTACAAATTTGTGGCCAACTACTAAATAAGAGATTGATCAACTCCTAAAACGGTGTGGTCGATCGAAAGACACCCACATTAGATCTCAGTTCAATTGTATTTGCTATAATACAAACCTTTTGAACCTCCTAACTTGCCAAAACTATAATTAGCTATAAACGTTTCTCTTAAAAAATATTGAAAATAAGAATAAAATTTTAAAACAAACCAAATAATTTATTTATTTTTATTTATTAAAATCAGATAAACCAAATAAAACAAACCTTAGTCTCAAAAAGAGTAATCACCATCATAAAAATAATAAGTAATAAAAATATAAAATAAACCAAAATTTGCCTAGAATAAAAATACACCTCAACTTTGATTTTTGTTTTTTTTTTAATTGTATATCACTGTTTCTGCTTTCAATGGGCCATGTACTTTTTTTTTTATTGATACTAAAGAATTAGTACTAAATAAATTATAATATTATATATATAAAGTGGTGAATTTTTTTTATTATTCTTTTATTATACATAATTTATTATTTGTTGTGTAGCGTAGTGATGAATTTTTATTTTACTCATAGAAATTATTGGTTTTCACTTTTTAATATTAATTTATTCAAACAAAAAAAACTATATTATATATTGGTTGAGTAGAGTAATGATGATTTTTTATTTCACTCATACAAATTATTGGTTTTCACTTTAAAAAAATTCACCAGAAAAAAGATCTTATATTAATAAAGGTGTGTCTAAAGACAACACTTACAACCAACAAAAAGAAATTGCAGTATAACCAGATACAAAAATGCATTTAGTGAAAGTGCAATACAACGATGGATCCGGCTTAACAAATCAAAATCCCAGTTCAAAAAACCCATCATTACAATAGTAACTTCATAGAGAAACAACTGGAGAAGACTATGGGAGCCCAAAAAAACAAGATAAGCATCACTCATTCAAAAACAACTTCAAATGCCATGAAGCAAGACATCTTGAGCATAAACTGAAAAGAACACTTGGGACGAGCTAAACACAGTTCATGGCCCCTTCCTTAATCATAGTGCCAAAAGAAAAACCTTTACAGTAGAGCAAACCTGGACGCGGCCCAATGGCCTGTTTTGATAGAGTGTCCACCAGAGTGTTAAATTCACGAAACACATGAGCAATAGAGAATGAAGGACGAGACTTGAGAAAAGCAGGAACCCTACGGATCCAATGATGAAGGGTGATGGATTGAAATGTTCATCGATTGAGACCCCAATCAATTATCACCTTAGAATCCCCCATAATGCATTGAAGACCAATCCCTTGTAGTTTCGCAAAGTGGAGAAGAACCCACAATGCCAAAATCTCATCACGGTTATTAGATCTCAAACCAACATTTATACAAAAGTTAATACAATAGCTCCCAGCAAGTTTGATGACCATCCCCCGCAATTGCCCTCAACCCCTACACCCTCAAAAATCCCAATGGCCTCATCGATAACAAGTTCAGGATAACAGATTATTTGTTCTCCGCAGCGAGGAGCCAACTTATTTTCCAAGGAATGGATAGAAAGAGCCTTAAGTACAATAGCATCCCTGTTGAGAGGAGAAGCTTGAAACAAAAGTCGATTGCAGCCGCACCAAATAGACCACATAAAGATCATAGCATGTTCAATAGAGAGAACTGGATGGTCAGCGACTTTCCTGAGAAAATAAACACAGGAGCAGATGTTCCAAGACCATCTACAATTAATGCGAAGGCAGATGAGCATTCACAAGTCATGAAATATGGTGCACTCACAGAATAAATGGTCAGTCGACTCAGAAGCGACTTTGCAGAGAATACATCTACCAGGACCATGAAACCCTCGACGTTGAAGCACATCCCAGGATAGAATTTTATGATTAATGGAAAGCCACGAAAAACATTTAACTTTTTGTTGAGCTTTAAAATTCCAAATGGTCGAGTGCCACCATTATGGCCGATACAACCTATGCTGCGGGAGAAGAGACATATAAGCGTGGCTAGTGGTGACAGAGCCTACCCGCTTATTCCCATCCCACACCAATAAGCCTGAGTCCGCAAAGAGGAGAATTCCTGCCACTCTAAGACTAGAAATGTAATCCTCCCATTCCCTGGCAACAATGGCATCTAGGCCCAAAGTCCCCACCAAGATCCAGTTCGAAAAAGTTTCCCCATAAAAAACCCAGGCTTGCTTCAGGACAGAAATATTCCTCTCATGAAGAGTGGACACGAGCAACAAATAATTTCCACTTGTTGATCCCAACGATCGGGTCCATACAAACATTAATACTATTACCACCACCCACTTGGCACTTAAGATGGCGGAGAATACAAGGAAGGGCCGAGCAAAAACTGCTCCACATCGTCAAAGGACAGAAATATTTTAACTTACCCTCACGCAGCCAAGATGAAAGTGGTAATTATTTCATATATTTGGCATTGATAATGTCACCCCACAGACCAATCTTTGATAGACCGCGCCACAAACTCTTTGCACAGAGAGATAGGTTAAATAGGCCCAGGTGCTTAAAACACGAACCACCCCAAGATTTTGGCAAGGACAAAGTTTCCCAATCAACAAGATGAAATTTACCATTCTCATTCAGACCCCTCCAAAGAAAACGAAAGAACATTCTCCGCATGGAGACCAAAATCCTCACAGGAACTCGAAAAAGAGAAAACCAGTAGATGGGGATGGATTGCAGGACAGATAGAACCAAAGTCTTACACCTCCCCCAATGAGAGCCATCTGGAAGTCCAAAGACTCATTCTCCATTGAACTTTTTGATCAACCAGTTCTAATCAACACACAAATATAAGTTATGTTTCAAATAAAATCCCAAGTATTTGATACCAATATCCAGTGAATCACTTGTGATGTGAAACAAATGAGTAATGCTAGACAATACCTCATCCTCAACATTCCAATGTCTAAAACAAGACTTGACAGGACTAAAGGACATACCAGAAGTAGTACAAAAAAGATCAGTAATCCCTTTGATACACAACCATTCATCATAAATACCTTTCCCCAAAATCATCACATCATCAACAAATGGTGTGTGACATGAAGATATGGTACCAAGAACTTTAATACCTTTAATCAAGCCATCATCCTTGGCTTTGTGAAGGAGGAGACTGAGGCCTTCGATGACCAGCAGAAACATATACGACGAAAGGGGGCACCTTTGCCTAATACTCCGAGACCCTTTAAAAAAAGCAGTCGAAGAACCATTTACCAAGACAACAAAAGACGCTGAGTTGACACAAGACATGATCCACTGCGAGACATTCAATGGAAGCCCAGTATTAATTCATTAAAATAAAACAAAATATTTTATATAAAATAGTGACCTCCTCATGACTATTACTATGAATTAAAATAAAATACTTTATATACAATAGTTGGATTGTTATGACCTTTCATGTCATACATAGAGTGAACTCATATTATGAATTGGGTTATTATGACTTTATCATTATTTCTGTTGATTGCATGGGCAGACCCGGGTTTACTGTAATCAATCAACAACACCCCTAATCCACTGGCCCTTTCGGCGACAGACCGCAAAGCAGCCTGAAGTCTCACCCGAAGTGAATCTAATGGGTTGGCCAAGACTCAAGTGTCTTGGACCAGGTTCTGCGGCAGTCCTACTGGTGTTGCGCAGCTCTTCAAGCTGCGGGATCTCCTACTGGGTGGGTGCGTCGCGCACTCTCTCCGTCGCGCAGTCCTTCTCACCGCAGCTCCTCCGCCCTCACGTGCACCGCACAAGTTCTTCCCTCGTCTCACTCCTTCTATCTTCTCACAATATCTCCTTCTTTATCGCATCGCTGCGCACCGTAGGACACACAACCCCTTCTCAGCGCCAGACCCTCAGCTCGCAGTATCGCGCACTGCAGCTCCTCTACCGGTGCGATATTGCCTCTCTACGATATTCTACCTCCACGACTTGCGCTCTAACACGGGCTGTGTCGACGGGCGAAGTTCGACCTCCAGGAAATTATATTCCGATTAAACAGTCAGTTAGAAACAATATAAGGGAGCCTTTATGCGACTCACTGAAATACTTCATTTACTTTAATCCCTGAGTACTACTGTAAGCTGGGCAATACATACATTCATTGACTGCAACTAATATCATAAGCATAATAACCAGTAACAGTAAACAAATACAATCACATTCATACAACACATAACACGCGGATTTAACGTGGTTCACCCCCAGGAAGGGAGTTACGTCCACCAAACTGTGCTTCTATTATCTATCTTGAGGGAAGTTGGCACAGTCTGTTGCACTGCATATGCAGCGCGAGATCTCCTCTAGATCTCTGACCTTTTCCTATCTCTATACTTCCTTTCTTACAATATATCCTTCCCTCTCTGTTCTCTCTCTCTGGATGGTTACATACAGACTCAAATGACTCGCAGACAAGCTAGGTGTCTGGATCGTTACAACACTGTCTGTCTGACTGACTCCTGAATCTACTTCAAAAGTATTCAACTAATCAACTAAGGAATCAACCTCTGAACCAACCCTTTTACAATACAAAATGCAAGCTTTTATAGGCAGCCCGAAGGTCGTGCCATTACAACACTGTGGGCCTGTCCCAACAGTAAACCCATACCCTAATTAGTGACAGTCGGTCCTCTCTGTCCTTGAGGTAGCCGCTTCCCGTCACACTGCAGCTTTCTGCAGTCTTCCATGCTTCCCGGCGCTGATCATGGGTACTATGCACCGCTTCACTACTCTTATTCTGGCCTTTGTCTTCAATGCTTGAGCCTCGTTGCTCCTTCTTCTTTATGAGGGTCGCTGAGCCCTCCTATCTTCCGCCGCTGCCTTCAATGCAGTGGTTGAGCTTTCTTCTCTCAGCCGCTCAGGTAACGTTGCCTTATAAACTTTTCTATCTCAAAAGTCAATGTTTCCGGCTCTGCTCTACAGCTGGAAACGCACTACAGCGTCGTAGCCTTGCCTTCTCCTCTTTCCGCCAAAACTTTACCTTTCCGCTAAACTAGCAGCTTCCTCTATAGCTGCGAGACCCTACTCCAACAATTTCCATGTTAATAATAGAAGTTGGATTGTTATAGCATTTGTTATCACCTTGTAATTTTCCTATAGTTGTGGTAGGAAGTCACAAGGGTAACCATTTCAAACCAATCTTTAGGTTGTATTTTAGCCAATACATTCAAAGAAAAGATTATGATTTTTATATTAAAAAATTATTATGAATTTTTATTTTATATAAGCAAATCTCAAATAATGCATTTTCATTATTTCCATTTTGAGAATAGGAGTTAGATTATTATAGCTTTTTATCTCAGATACATAATTTTAAATAATAAAATTTCACCATTTCTATATTAATAATATGATTTTCATACCAATAATATGAGTTGGGTTGTTAGGGCCTTTTATTTCATACACATAAATCTGAAATAATGAAAACACTCATCATTGGTAAAATATATTAAAGGAATAGTTGAATGGATGATTTAAAAGTCCAATTTCCAAGGTCTAATTGATTAAAGTTATCTAAATTTTTATAAAGATTTGAATAACTTTTCACTATAAAAATATTAATTTAATTTTTTATAAAATTTTAATTAACTTTTAGCCATATAAATATTTATTTATTTATTTATTTATTTGACTAGGGAAATCCCGCTACCACTATAAACCTAGGTGTAACCACAACACCCAAACACAGACCTTCCATTTACAAACAATTCCATTTACCACTCACTCTGCCCCCACTGGCTTAGCCATATAAATATTAATATCATACATTATTTCATATTATTTTGAGCAGTTATAATTTTTATTTTCATATTATTATGAGAGGTTATAATTTTTATTATATAATATATTAAATATGGTAAATATATTTATGTTTTAAACCTAAAATGTTATTACTTCAAGTATCTTATTTCTTATTATTTTTATTATCTTTTTTCATTCTTACTTACTTATTCAAGACAAGACTTACATACCTTAGGTTAACATGTTTGTTTTTTTAGTTTTATGAAAACAATTTCAGAAAATGAAATTTAAGTGATCTCTAGCTTAAGTATGTATATTTATTTGTTATAGTGAATTCAATTAAATTTAAAAACTACACTCCTCATTTTGGATAAGATGATTTGGGACACCCATAATTTTTGGATAAGATGATTTGGGACATCCATAATTCTAGAACTTGACAATTATAACCTGTATTTTCCTATATTCGAACCAAATTTGATCAAAACTGTGTTTTAAAAATAAACTGTTCCTACCCAAATAATAGAATTTTTAAATATTAAACAAAACATTGCTAATATTAATCTATAATAAAGATATAAATTAAAATTATTTTGTTTTTAAAAATACACTGTTCCTACCCAAATATAAAAAATTTAAATATTAAACAAAACATTGCTAATATTAATCTATAATAAAGATGATGTTATAAATTAAAATTATTTTGTGAAAAAATATATGATAGCAAATATCTGATACCATGTTAAGTTATACCATATATTTTATGAAAAAGGTTAATAAATATATGTTATTTTATAGAATTTTTAAATATTAAACAAAACATTGCTAATATTAATCTATAATAAAGATGATGTTAAAAATTAAAATTATTTTGTGAAAAAAATATATGCTAGCAAATATTTGATACCATGTTAAGTTATACCATATATTTTATGAAAAAGGTTAATAAATATATGTTATTTTACATTATAAATCATGAATATTTATTAAAATAATGCTAATGTTATGGGCATAATTATTATTCTTTGTATTTATATTTTACTTATTTAAGTAAGGTTTAAAATATCTTTAATTTTTTTATACTTTCTATAATACCAATTTTCCATATTATATTTACATATTCATTATACAAAATTTCAATGCATCAATTAAATAAATAATTGCAATTATTTAACCAACAACAATTGTTTCTATATATTAAAAGAAATTCAACAGACAAAAACATTATTCAAAAGCACTTCACTGCTGCACACATAGAATACAGTTTTAATATTAAAACCAATGTATGAAAACCAAATAGAAAGTACACTTGGAAGTTGACACTTAAGTACAAAACCAAATAGAAAGTACAGTAGCCAAAACAAAGGCATAGGCATCCTGTTTGTGGACTATTTACAGTTGAGTTGACACTTGCAAGTTGAGTTGAGAACGATGGGTACCCTTTCAGCTGAGGAATACCATGAAGCAACCTGAAGTTGACATTGTTTTGTAACACTACCTCTCTCTGGGGCATATCAATAATTACAAGAACCAATCCAATCCTTCTTTTAACACATAACACACCGTCATACAAGTATTCAATCCTGCTGTCATAAAGATAAAACTTCTTCTTTAACCAAACTCAGGTTTCAGTCACACGGATTCTTAGATTTATGGATTTATGTATTTACATAAACCCTGCCAACCATTTCAGCAGAGGCAGGACTATAAAACAATACAGAGGGAGAGGTAAACATTTGCTATATATAACAACACAAGAAACATAGAATGATGGCATATGTGAGAGAAGAGTGCAATATATATGAATCATACGCAGGCTCCCTTGTATCCATAGACTTTCTGTTTAGGTTTCCTCTGAGAGTTTTCCTCTGCTCAACAATGCTCTGAATATGTTTCTGAAATCGGAAAAGCCCTTCTCCCTAAACCTGAGAATCACATACAGCACAATACCGAAACCAAATCCCAGCGCAGCACTGGATCCAGTGAGCGAAACAGCAGTACACATGAGCATGACGAATGACGCCTGCTTGGAATTCATGTCTCTACAAGCCATGGCCAGCTCAATCCCAGAAAAGAGCAGCAACACACCCAACAGCCCAATTGGGAACTGACTTAGGATTTTCACCAGTTGGCTTCCTAGAATCAACCCCAAAACCAGTTTTACAGTTCCAAGAAAAGCTACAGATGCCCCACTCCTGGCCCCAAACTTATACTGCCCTGCAAGGCCACCTGCTCCATGGCAAACAGGCATTGCCCCAAACCAACATCCCACTAAATTCATTATCCCCACACTCACAGACACAGAAGTTGCAGTCACTTCCTTGTTGGGAAACAAATCAGTTGACAATTTGCAAACAGCAATCACAGAATTAAGGATGGAAAGAGGGATTTGGGGTATTGCAGCTCTGGCAAAGCCTGTTTTCCAATCATGCCTTGAGATTCTTATCAGTTGGGGTTTGGATGGGCCCAATTTTAGATGTTTAAAGACACTGGGCTTTCGCAGAATTGCAAAAACGATGCCGAGAACAAAAACAATGACGGCAGATGGAATTGCATACAGATTTCTCAAGTTCCAGAGTGATTTTCTTACCGGAAAGGCATCTTTTCCTGTTGCAGCAGCACTCGAAGGGATTGAAGCCTGTTGACTTTCTTCATTCCTTCGTCTTGAATCATAACCGGAGCCATTCACAAGCACAATGAAGCACAGACAGATCAGAGCCAACAGAAGCCCATCCAAACCCAACCAAGGCCTTGCACCCAGAGACTTACTCTTGGCCAAGTCCTGATTGTTCCTTATGTATTTCACTGCTGTGAATGCAAATGACAGCCCCTGTGATAACTGCACCCCCCTGACCACCGGAAGGGGAATGAGCCTATAAACGAGGCCCATAAGGCCTGTGACTCCCAAACCCAACAGAGTTCCTGCAGTGCAAATCCCTGCTGCCATTATCTGTGGAATGGTCAGATGCGTTCCTTCACTGATTGCCACTGCAGCGATGGACTTCATGGGCTGGACCGGCATGGGAACTCCGAAAAACAGGCCTGTGATGATGTTGTAGACCCCTGTGAATATCAATGTGGTGCCCAAATCAAGTTCATTCACCAATGTGAGAGCAATTACCATGGGAATGAAGGTACCCAAGTCTCCCAATGATCCATTCACCTCTGCCCATATTGCTTTACAATGCAGATTTCTCTTAAATATTTCCCAAAATCTTCTGTAACTTGGCTCTGGGAATTCCAATGGGTGCTCAGAGTCATTTTTGACAAAGATTTGTCTACTTCCATCACTTTCTTGAAAATTTGTATCAGAACTCAACGGATTTTGCTGGATTTCCAGTGGCATATCTGCAAACCTGTTCAGCAACTGATCTCAATAATACAAATATTCAAACTGGTTAGCCTTCAAGGAAATGCAAGTACCATATGATAATGAATTTATTGTTTGCAGTAGAATTTATGGAGTCCTACAAACACCATGCTAGGTGGCTTTCCATGATCGTCAGATGGCAAACCCAATATCTAACTAATGACGTTTGTACATGTCCACATATTTTCCCTTGGGAGGAGCCTGTCAGATGGATATCGTCAAACTGACGGGCTCCCACATATTTTTCTTCGGGAGGGGAGCCTGTCAAACTGTCTCCCTCCCTAAAGAAAATCTGTCCATCCGTTCACATATTCCTTGAAAATATATAAAGCGCTCCGTCCACATATTCCTTGAAAATTGATGCTATATTGGCGTCATTTTATATCATAAATAAATATCTAAGTCAACTAATAGAATCTCATACTTGAACACGGTAACTACTAAAAGAGAACAATGGCCATTTGTAAACATTCAATGTCCCATGAAATATTGCAGCCATGCATATTGCTTTCATATCGTCAATTTCATTATCGTATTGCTTTAGTTGCCTAGTTGTATTCGAGAATGTCATAAAAACTATAATGATAGATGTATTCGAGAATGTAATAAAAACTATGATAATCGATGTAAAGTAGAATTTGAGTGGACTAAATGATAAAGATATAAGCTATGATAATAGATGTAAAGTAGAATCTGAGTGGACTAAATGATAAAGATATAGGTTCAAATAGGGGTAGGATATATACATTATTGAGAAGTTAAGTAGTGATAACCTTACCAATAAAGATGTCAACAAATATTTCACTATTAAGGTATGCCTTTAGATAATGAGTTGTATAGAGTGGCTAAGTTTATATTCATTTTTATTTTTATTTAAATGTTTTTTTAAGGGTATTTTTAATAATGTGGGTCAAAAATTAATAAGATATTGATGTGATCAAAACAAAAGATATGTTTGGTGTTTTTGGAGTTCTTTTCAATTGTAGCTTTGTTAACAAGATTCTGAAGGGTGTTTGCTATATGTTTTTTAATCATAGGTTTGGATACAACAACCAATTTATCCAATGTGGGATTTGCAACAAAAATATGGAATTCAATAAACACCTTCACAATTAAGAGCGTTCCCTTTATCTTTAACACCTTTGAATATCTGTTTAATAGTCTTGTGGGGCTCAAATAAGGTTTTAATATTCTTCTTGGCTAATATCTTAGAGATGTATCGATGATATTGTGAATGTAAGGAAGAGAAATTTGAGCTCTTGTTAGAGGAGTGTAAGAGGGAACATTGGTTATAGATTTAGTTATTTGGCTTCATGGCAAGTCTTACCTAAACTCATTCTTTCACCACCTCAATAGCTTATCCCTCACATTCAGTTCATAATAGAATTCCACAAAGATAAATCCTTTTCCCTCTTAAATTTTTAGTTACTCGACAACTTGATGGTTCTCTTTTCCACGAAGTTTTCCACAAAATACCCACATTGATAAATACATTCATGTCCAATCCCACCATCACCCTTCTAAAAAAATACGTCGTCCTTAAAACTTTTGTTTCCAAAGCTGTCCAAATTTCTACCCTTCAACATCTAAACAACGAAGATCCCACCTTACTAAAGTATTTGAAGATAATGGTTATCAGATTTCTCAAATCAACAAAACCTTCTATATCATTCTCCTCTCAAAAGCTAATTCTAGAGCCAATGTCCCTTTAATAGAATTTTAGATAAATTTTGTTGTGTGTGATATCGTATAAAGGTTGTGTCCTCACTGCACCATGTGATATCAATGTAAGCATAACCCCAAGGGACTGGAGCAATTTAGTGAAAAAGAGGAGATCTAGGAAGAATAATGTCCATGAGAAGAGGGAGAATCATGTGAGACAATAGTTATAGAGACATAGGAGAAGTGCAGATGACTTTTGCAAGGGTGTGATGTTCGGTAAATTTATATGAACGAGTGTGCCAAGCACACCTCTAATGGAAGGATTGGGTAGATGTTGTATACAACTCCAATCTTGATAAGCATTTGTAAAAGTTGTGGAGAATAGGGTATTGAAGAAGTTAAAATACCCCAAAGAAAAAAGTTGTAGCAATGTTGTAGAAGAAGATGAAATCCATACATTTGGCTCGATGTAGAAGATTTCCAAAAGGAACATATAGTGAAGATTAGAATGATGTGGAAGATGTAGAGAGCGTCGAACAACACCAAATGGAGAAAGAGATGACATACTTTTCTTGAATCCTAGAAATAGAAAGGTCGATAGGGTGGATAGAAGGCATGCATAAATATTTTCAATGCCATGAGATTAAAGACCCTCACAGAGTGAAAAGTACTTATAGAAGATTGAGGAGCTATGCATGTGATTGGTGGTAATAGTTGAAGAGGCAAGTAAAATTGAAAGGAAAAGAAAAATCCGAGATTAGAAGATGATGGTCATTAAATTGAGATGTAGGCTTGAAATTCTTATTTTACTTTGAAAATCAAAAGCATATTAGAGAGATTTGAAGCAAAAGAAAGATGTGTAAAAGATTATTCTCAAGAATGTTTGTATGCTTTTCCCTTTAAATATGGCAGCCATGCATATGGGTGATGAGCATCTACATGCATGTTAAACATTCAAATTTTTTTCAGCATTATTTATCATTGTTTTAAAAGCCACAACTTAATGAATATTATTATTAATGCTATCAATTTTGAGTAGGTTTGGATTTTGACATTTCTATAATATCAACTCTTAACCAATCAAAATACTATTTTGATGTTATTATCATATGGATTGTATGTATTTAATCATTATAATAATTTAATTTTAAACTTGTTGGATTATAATGTAGTATTTTTAAATAATAAAATTAAATGTGTTTAATTAAAGTACCTAGAATTGACTTATTGCGTCTAGAGGTGCTCTACAACTCACTATGAGGGAAATCTTGTAACTTTTGTCATGAAGGACATATTGTAACTTTTGTCCATATTATGTCGGCCAAAAATAATATTTCCAAGTATGGTAGAGATGTTGTAACGTTTGTTATAAACAAAATAATACAAAATAAAAATTTTAATTATCTACCAAAATAAATGTCGTCCACAAAAACAACTTAATATGGGGGAGATGTTGTAATGTTCCTACCTAACAAAACAATAAAAATTTAAAAATTTAATTATCCCCCCAAATAATGTCGGTCATAAAAACAACACAATATGGGGGAGATGTTGTAATGTTCCTACCTAAAAAATAATAAAAAATTGAATTATCCGCAAAGAAAATGTTGGTCTTGCACATGGTTTAAACAGCCCATGGTTTTTTTGTACATGGTTTAGGAGGGCCTTGCAAATGGTTTTAAAACCATGTGCAAGGCCTCCTAAACAACCCATGGTTTTATTGTACATAGTTTAGGATGGCCTTGCAAATGGTTTTAAGACCCTGTGCAAGACCTAAACAACCCATGGTTTTAGGAGGGCATTGCGTGGGGGAGATGTTGTAATTTTCGTTCCTAACAAAAAAAAAAAAATGATATGTCGGCCATAAATAATTTTAAATATTAATAATAAAAACATTATATGTCGACTTTAAATAAAAAGATGTGGCTTTTAGTTTGAATCAAATCAATGGCTATATATAGGACTCACCAAAGCTAATAGCTACTCGGCTACGATAGTTAATAATAGGTTTGCACCTCGAGAGATTTGATCCCTCTTAGTGCTTGATAGATATAAGGTCATTGGTTCAAAACTATGTGAATACTAGGTTACAAAAATAAAATAATAATAATAAAATTAATTGTATTGAATCCAATGGTAATATATTAAAATCTATAAGACAATATTTAATTCTTAATGTTATACTCAATCCCAATTTTGGGTAGGTTTGGATTTTCATATTTAGACAAACTCTTGACCTGTCAAAATACTATTGTTATGTTATTGTCATATTCTTAGGTATATTTAATAATTAATTTTAATTTTTGGCATGTTGGAATGAAAGGTTTCTTTTTTATAAATATTGTTTCCATATATTTAGAGATGACATTGGCTAAAAGCATGCTTGGATTTTGATGCCCAACATACAAAGAGGTATTTGACATTGCATCTTTAAAATTATAAATTTGAAATAATGTATATTATAGTTTTAAAAAAATGCATTAATCTATACATAAGCTTTAAAACTTTTCTTGGTTATTCTATTTATTTATCTATTATTATTAAGGACAATAAGTTTAGAATAATAATAAAAAGTATAATCATTCGCTTGGAATATATATATATATATATATCAAATGTGTATTGTAAATGTATTTTTTTATGCATATTAATTGAGAAGCTCTATGTCAGTCTTTTATGCTATGTTGTCGCCACTTTGATTTCTCAAATGTCATATTAACAGTAAGATCAAAAAATATATTTTTTATGCATATTAATTGAGAAGCTCTATGTGAGTCTTTTTTGCTATGTTGTCGCCACTTTGATTTCTCAAATGTCATATTAACAATAGGATCAAAACAATGTGATGCATCTGTTTCTGGCGTTTATATAGTTTGAAGGATTGTCATGAAGTGGGTCAATCTCTCTGTCAAAGAAGGTCTTTTCGTACATTGTATTGAGAGCAACAAAAAATCCAATGGAGGCCGACATGGTTGGTTTAATCGCTTCTAGTGTAGGGAGAAATTCCAATTGTTGGAAGTAAAGAGGAGCTTCCTGTTTGCTGGGCCATATTTTGTGAAGACAACTCATGAGTGGAGGCTGCATGTAGGATGCACATGAAGGAAATAGGACCTCAGTCCAAGTATTGTTTGACGGATTGGGGATTGGAAACCACTGTTGTGTTGGAGGAAGTCACAATTTGATTGAATGCGATGAGCCCCATTTGTTGTTTGTGACAACTTTTTGTATATAATTTCTCCTAATCTTGAAGGATGTGAATATATCTTGCAGTTTCCTGATTGATCTTTGATTCCTAGTGATCTAAGACTCTTATAAGAGTGGCAAGGGTTCTAGAGATGGAGACTAGGGTTGCAAAGTTGGAGATGTACATATTCTTAAATTATCTTCTTATGGGATTCTGCTCATTAATGAAGTCAACATGATTCATACAACTATGACTTACCAGTGGAAAGAAGAGATTTGTGATGGAACAACCTCACCTTCTCCATGTTAATCCACTGCATAGGTCTATTATTTTTCATAATTTTATGCTCCACATACCAAGTCTACCCATGACTGGGGTAAGATCCCCTCTTGCAACTAATATAACTTTTTTGTTGATTGGTGTTGTGCTTTAATGCTTGTCTGGTTTAGACCTTTTGTCAAACAGTTTGAAACATACTCATATATTGTTGTGATATGTCCTTGCTTGGGATGGATGGTTCTTGTTTCTTGTTTGTGGTGGCTTGGAAGATTGTTTAAGAGTGTTATGTTTCATACCTTAACACATACATTCAATTGAAACCTTTGGTCACCATACATGAAATGAATTTATAATGCATCAGGAACTTTCAAATTACCACAAGTAACATCAGAAATGCAGATATTATATTCAATGTAATTAATATGGATTTTATAATTATTGTATGATAGTACAAATTAAGTCAAATACATATGATTTACACAAATATTTCTGACCTGTAGGTTACAGTGAGTGTACAATCCTTTATGTGAGTGAAATTCTCATTTTTTATGTCTCATTCTACTAAAAAAGGTATATATAACTCTTCAAATATTTGGTGTGTGAATGGAAATCCATATCAACCTCTTCTTATAAATTTTGAACAAAAAAAATAGTAAGAAGGGTTTGGTCCCTTTTCCCACCAAGATGCCCAATCGTTCTCCCACATAAGCACACATCTAGTTCAATATAGTGTTCCCTCCTGTTATGGAGAGAAACTTCCTATGGCTTGGGGTGTACCACAACAGATAGCTAGACACGAGAAATCAATCCCTTCCCAATATGCGAGAGAAACCAAACATCTAACACTAAAGGATCTCGAATCATACCTTATTCCGGATGGTTGAAGTAGATCCCCGTTGAGCTTTTTCCAATCCCGCTTGCGCTAGCAATTTTCTCTCAACAACAACAAACAAGACAAGCATGCTATATAATATGGTGTTAGATCTCCTCTGGCATATATAATCAACAATGTATAAGCAATTAAACATATCCATGGATTCAATATTCATTAAAATGCACATTATTGGACAGGAAAAGAGATTTCTATTAATCAAATCAGAGATTACACAAGTGACAACCTCTGTCAGCATGTCTGCAAACCGGAGAAACTGAGTCCTCCACCTGGGCCTCCACCACCTCAATTCTCTATCTCTCGATAGCAAGCTCACAATAAAAGGAAATCTTGGGAAGAAAAAAAAGTGCTCCAAAGGGCCCAAAGGGATGCAGAATCAAGTATATGCAAGCTACAACAACAATGGACTATAGTTTTGTTGCTCTTCAATTCTTCTCCTTCAATGTATCCAAGGGGTTCCTTATATAACACTCCAAAGGGGTAATGAAGGGCCAAATCTGAGTGATATCGAGGTATATGGAAGGCCAAGAGTCAAGTGGTTCGGACACACATGAAGGAAAACTCCAGAAATATTTGGATTTATGCACACATCTCGATGTACGTGGGTTTGAGGTCAAAAATCGTGTATACACGCGAGTATGGGATTAAAAGTCACGTACAACAATAAACAGGTGTTTTTAGAAATGAACTTGGAAACATCAAAGTATAATATCAGTCCATGGGGTCTAAAGAGTCTGTAGAGGGACAGGGAAAGCCATAAATATGTGATCAACCATGTGTGGTAAAATCAATTATAACAAATGCCCCCTAATGTGTGAGGTTAGAGTGGTAACATGATGATCGAAATACATTATAAAATCCATCCCAGAAGTGGAGTGATGAAGAACCAGGTGGAAGAACCAACCATCCATTACTATAGTACAATAACCAATCTCTGCATATGACTGCAAATACATATAGCAGTCCCGGATACATAAGAGTACAATGGCCATGAATAGGCATGATATACAAAATATGTGATATGTGTGGCCATCTCTGTGTACAATATATGATAGATAAGAATATCCATAATGAATATATACAATGGATCAAGATCTCCATAATGGCTGAAGACATCTAACATACACTCGAATCAAATCACGAGAACTGAAATCTCATGAACACTGGCACGATCAAGGAGGTAGCATATGTGGAATGCCACCAAGTTGGAAAGTCTTCTACCCAAAGCGCTACGAGTACATGTCCTACTATGTGAATAGAGGTGTCTAGGTCGAACATAGTATTCCATCGTCTGATTTCCTGTCATTGATGTATACCATTAACAGACGCAAGATCACCCACCGATAATGAAAATGGGAATAAAGGTCGTAGAGTGCAATCTAACAAATGTGAATAGATGTGTTGAGGTTGAACACTTGGAAGAATCCATCGATCAGGG
This sequence comes from Pseudotsuga menziesii, assembly GCA_001517045.1. Classification (NCBI taxonomy): domain Eukaryota; kingdom Viridiplantae; phylum Streptophyta; class Pinopsida; order Pinales; family Pinaceae; genus Pseudotsuga; species Pseudotsuga menziesii. Next base: position 100,497 of record LPNX011095894.1, on the reverse strand, counting down.
GACATTGATGTATTTACAAAACTATCGATGGCGAGAGAACCTACCATTGATGACTGTAAGTCTCAAGGAACTCAAATGACTCTGGACTCCTATCCTAAAAGAAATAATCTGAAGTCGATGGGATGGAATCCACTAGAAAAAGGGCATTAAGGCATCCCCCATCAACAAACACAAGGTACTCAGAAACATTGTATAATGTGGAAGAAATCAAACAAGATGTGTACGAACTAGTAACAATACCAGGAATGGCCGACATGCAAAGTCAATACAATTGAGGAATGGTCGACTCATGCTTCAACTTCCTTCGAACAAGAGCATAAAGGAAAATGGTGACTGAATATAAGCAGCATGGACTTGATATGAAAACTGGGACATCACTGTGACATAGGAGGCATCAACAGAGGCTCCATAGGGACTTGAAGCTTAACCAGTATGTGGAGATAAACTCAGAGCAGTGAGTACAGCTCCTAAAGTCAAACTAATAACCCAACAAATGGATGTGATATACAGTGCTCTATTTGAAGGCGACGCGACTTGACTGTTGCCAAAGATAACATCTTTTCCTATCCTATTTTTTTGGTTTTTTGATTTTTTTTTGGACTTTTTCAGATATTTTGAAAAGCTTGAAAAAGAATAAAAGTGCTTTATAGTTACAAATCTAGGAGGAGACGAGTGTCAGGGGACAAGAAAACTAGTTCCAAGCAGTGGAACATACCTATGCTCAATGCAAGGAAGTATGTGCAGGATAACGACACTCAAGGGAAGGTCCCCTCTCAGTAAAAAATGGGGGATCAAGCTGTAAAAGATATCTAAAAAGGCTCTGATTGGCTAGACATGAGACAAGCTCGGGCTATATGGCTGATAATCAAAGTCAAGAAAGCCGGAATAAGGCTCAATAAGGAAAGAAAAACTCATGATAATGCAATTACAACTTGACATATACAAGGGAGTCCCAGGGGAATGGCCAGCATAAAGTTCAAGAGGAGTATGAGGCTCTTGCTCAAAGGCATGGCAGTACTATACAAAGGACTCACACACTTAGAGGAGAAATGTCATCATGGGCACCAAATGTAATACTGGATCTAACTAGGGTACCCATGTATGGGAAATCTCTACCATTCGCATAATGTCACTTCTAAAAGAAGCATGAAGGTTTCGTGACAAGATGGAATGGGTTTGTACATAGGGTTAAGATGAAACAGTGATAAGGCCATGCAAAATTCAAGCGGATGTGAAATCCTAACCTATATGCTAGTTTAGACATAATAGCTGTCATAGGCACGAACATGGACCCTACACGACAACAATATTATTCCAAAACAACTGGAAACAATCAGTAAAGAGTCCACACTATAAGATACAGGGAGGAATGATCATGACAACTGCATTCAAAGGAAACAATGTGGCAGATGATGGGACATAAGAATGAATGTAAGGTGAAGACCCAACATTCATGTATCCACTACCACCCCCGTGAGGGTGACAACTGGTTTAAAAACCGAGCAAAAGGAATAAAAATCCTCCACAAATGGAGTAGAGGATGGAATATGACCATTCCCAAATCCATGAGCATGGTAAAGGGCTATGATGCCTCCAAGTTCGACACCAGGGTTCGTACTAGGACCAAGGACGAGTGACAGGATACTGGGCATGCCGAAAATAAAAGGATCCAAACTCAAGAGAACATAAATATACTCAAGTAATCACGATCCCAAAATCCCACTAGCACATAAAGAGCACACTCCTAAGAGAATCTATAGCCAAAATACAAGCAAACCAAGGGGACGATATGTGAGATCCCAAATGCAGCAGGTATGTCTCACCTATGAGAGGCTCAAAACTCCCATACAATATAAGCAGAGGTACATAAAAAATTATAGTGGCCCTCAGTTTCAACGTGTAAAGTGACTATGCTGTCTGACCCCTACCTGGCTAGGGCACTTGCAGAATAACCTCTATAAATACCCCCTCGATACTTAGGTAAGGAAACTAAGGTCACCCCAATATAACCAATGCTCATGCAGACATTCACAGACAGGATCGACCGTATGGGAAGGGTAGTAAAGCCCGAAACTCAAAAGAACCCCCAGATATGAATACGATCATGGAAATATCTCCGGTGCTCATAGAAAGTGACAAGGGGTCATCCCAATCATAATCTTGTGCACTGACTCGTGCTTAACTCCTGTGTAAGAGGAGCATCCTGAGAAACACTAATTATATCAAGGATTTCACTCTCTCACCTAGAGAGACACCTAATTGTTTCTGTTTAGTAGTCTTGGAGAATTGACTTACAATGAACTATTCCAAGACTCTAAATCCTAATCTTGTTGGTGAACCCTAAAAAATGTGTAGTTCATTTTAGTTAAGCGTTGATTTTAATGGCTATGATTATTCAAAGGGAAATGACCATGCAACTAATGAAGTTATGACTTAGCAGTGAAATAAATGTGCACACCTAACAAACAATGCCAAGTGCAATTTTGTTGAAATGAAAAACAGGGTATGCCACTCATGAGATGCATAAATTTTCCTTCAATGTCAATGCAATCCTTCCTCTATGAAAGCTTAAACACAAATCTCATCCAAGCAATCCAATGCAAGTACCTTCTTAAATCCATAAGTGAAATGCAAGTAAGAATGCAAATATTTTGTATTTTCAATATAAAAGAATGAAAATGTAATAAAATTCATTAAAATTCTCAATCTCTGTAGCAAGTATAAAACACAAGCCCAGCAAGACACTAAGACAAAAGAGTAATGCACTAATGGGAAAAAAAATGACTAGAACTACTTTCACATAAGAATCAATGAAAAAATGGTCTCTGGTCACAGAAGAAGTAGTCAATAGACAACATCAGAACCCAAAAAGACCTAGCCACACTTACAACCCACCCAACAACTTACCACAACATCAAACTCAACCAAAAAGGAGGATGTACGCGACTGTATAAAGAATAGCAGCGTATGTACGCGACTTTTGGAGAAAAACCTGCATGTATACGTGGATTTTGGCCAAAAACCTGTATGTATATGCGACTTTTGGCCAAAAACTCGCGTATGTACGCGACTTTTAGCAAAAACCTACGTATACAGAGAAGATAGTGGTAAAAATTAGGCTAAGAGTCAAACCAATCTAGGGTAGTGTAAATGGATGAACATACTACTAAATGTGACACAAAAATGGGGAGAAATAAATATAAAGTCAAGAATATTAAGCACAATGTGCCCCCAATCCCAAAGAAAAAATGACTAGGAACCTCCCCAGTATGGTCACCAATTCTATTATGGAGAGAAACTTCCTATGGCTTGGGGTGTACCACAACAGACAGATAGACATGAGAAATCAATCCCTTCCCAATATGCCAGAGAAACCAAACATCTAACACTAAAGGATCTCGAATCATACCTTATTCCAGACAGTTGAAGTAGATCCCTATTGAGATTTTTCCAATCTCGCTTGCGCTAGCAATTTTCTCTCAACAATAGCAAATAAGACAAGCATGCTATATAATATGGTGTTAGATCTACTTTGGCATATATAATAAACAATGTATAAGCAATTAAACATATCCATGGATTCAATATTAATTCAAATGCACATTATTAGACAGGAAAATATATTTCTATTAATCAATCAGAGATTACACAAGTGACAACCTCTATCGGCACGTCTGCAAACCGGAGAAACTTAGTCCTCCACCTGGGCCTCCGGCACCTCAATCCTCCATCTCTTGATAGAAAGCTCACAAGTAAAGGCAAGCTTTGGAAGAACACAAAGTGCTCTAAAGGGACCAAAGGGACGCAGACTCAAGTATATGCAAGCTATGACAACAATGGACTATAGTTTCGTTGCTCTTCAATTCCTCTCCTTCAATGTATCCAAGGGGTTCCTTATATAACACTCCAAAGGGGTAATGGAGGGTCCAATCCAAGCGATCTAGAGGCATATGGAAGGCCAAGACTCAAGTGGTTCAGACACACATGAAGGAAAACTCCAAAAATATTTGGATTTATGCACACATCCCGATGTATGCGGGTTTGAGGTCAAAAGTACCGTATACACACGAGTATGGGATTAAAAGTCATGTACGTCAATAAACTGGTGTTTTTAGGGATGAACATGCAAACATCAAAGTATAATATCATTCCATGGGTTCTAAAGAGTCTACAAAGGGACATGGAAGGCCATAAATATGTGATCAACCATGTGTGGTAAAATCAGCTATAACAGATGCCCCCTAATGTGTGAGGTCAGAGAGGTAACATGTGGCCGAAATACATTATAAAATCCATCCCAAAAGTGGAGTGATGAAGAACCAAGTGGAAGAACCAACCATCCATTAGTATAGTACAATAATCAATCTCTGCATATGCCATGCAAAAACATATAGCAGTCTCGGATACATAAGAGTACAATGGTCATGAATAGGCATGATATACAAAATATGTGATATATGTGGTCATCGCTACGTAAAATATATGATAGATCAGAATCTCCATAATGAAGATATACAATGGATCAAGATCTCCATAATGGTTGAAGATATCTTACATACACTAGAATCAAATCACGAGAGCTGAAATCTCAATAACATTGGCACGATCAAGGAGGTAGCATATGTGGAATGCCACCAAGCTAGAAAGTCTTCTACCCAAACCGCTATGAGTACATGTCCTACTATGTGAATAGAGGTGTCGAGGTTGAACATAGTAGTCCATCGTCTGATTACCGGTCATTGATGTATACTATTAACAGACACGAGATCACCCACCAATAATGAAAATGGGAATCAATTTACTAGAGTGCAATCTAACAAGTGTGAATAGATGTGTTGAGGCCGAACACTTGGAAGAATCCATCGATCATGGGACATTGATGTATTCCCAAAATTGTTGATGGCGAGAGAATCTATCACTGTGTTGCAGCTACAACCTTCCTCCCCAAATTTCTTAAATTCGGGACCCCTCCTCATGATTTTGGTTTGATCGTTGAATCTTTTGAGTATTGATCTGTGTTTTATTTTTTAATGACTACAAAGCTTAATTCTTGACCAAGATTCAGATTCTGATTGCGATGAAGTTTATGGTGAGCCGTAACTTTTATTTTTGTTTGCGTATCAAACCAGTTAACTCTGCTGTGGTCGCCGTTATGGAGGTATGACAGTTCACTGTCCTTTGTTAAATGTTCATAGCTGACTGAAGCACTTAGTTTTTTCCAAGTCTTTTCCATTGGATCGGGAGTCTCTCTTGTCTTGGTCGAAAGTTTTAACCGTTCTCCTGTCCGCCGTTGCGGCTTCTGAAGTTGTTTTGCCATCCGAAGTTCAAATTGTGCCGACGTCTGATTCATTTTGTCTGCACTCGCTTGTCCAGAGCCTTTACCTTTCCGTTGTTGCAGCTGAGAAGAGCTAGAGAGCTTCCGATTCGAGTATCTGTTGATGTTCGATTTAGTCCTCACCCACCTGCGATTAGCTTATGTCTTAGATCCTGGTCTCGTCCGCCGTTGCGGATGGAAAAGACCATTCAACTGCCGATGTGACATCTCTCCGACGTCCGATTAACAGCCTTCCAGCCTGCTAGTTGGCCCACCTTTTCGATGTTAGGGATATCCCCAGTCTTCTTCATGGTTCAGCCGTTTCAATGGTATAACGTGCTATTCTATTTTGTAACATAAATCCGATAAATGATGCATCTCTGTTTTTGTGTAGGTGGATCTACGGGATTGATGGAACTACGATGCCGCGAAGGTATAGCTGAGCGTTTTGGCGTGGATCGAACCGAGGCTAGAAAGACAAGCGAAAGAAAGGACAACGTGAATGGCAACGAAGAAACAGAACCAGAAGATCTATCAGTTACTGAATAGTTCGTAGGAGAATTTGGAGCGTTGGGAAGCTGAGAGAGGGACAGAGGAGGCAGCCCAAGGGTCGCAAATTGTAGTTTAAATATTTGAAAGTAGGAATGAGAGGGGGCTTTTTCCCTGGAGAATTTTGTAATGTTTATTTGTAAGAGGAACTATTTCGTTTTACAAAGAAAAACTGCAAGTTTGCTTGCTGGAGAGAGTGAGATGTGGAATGTATCAATGCAACTCAATGGGATAATGCTGAAGAGGAACTATTTCGTTTTTCAGCCATGTTTCATTTACTGTGAGAATGTTTAATTTCCTGAACCTATGTTTTTTTTGTTAAATGTTCTTCAATATCTTCAGGATTTCTTCCACTGTGAGTAAGAAATGTTGCTTATAAAATGATCGGCTATCTAGTTATTTAAATATCCGCAATTGTTCATGTATCTTGAATTTAGTATCAGCTATCTGTAATTCTTCATTATGCAGGTACAAAATGTATTACTCACCATTAGATGTTAATTTTGCTCCCTAGGGATAGTTTAGATAGATAATTTATCTTATTGTCGTATGTGATTTGAATGTTTGCGAGCCCTAAGACGAAAGGTAAGAACCTGCGCATCACATTGTGATTGCTCCCTGCATTCTATCACCTTGCATTGTTAGTTAGGCACCTGCATTTCATTGTTTAAGTCAAAAATACAAAAACTCGGTGGACTGGGCCGCAACTGGTAAAGCCTTTGTTTTGTTACTTGACCTACGGTAGCTGGACCGCAAACCGGACGGATTCCCTATACCAAACAGTCAACGGGCTAGTTGGGAACGTTGATTGGGGAGAATCCCTTACTATTTCCTCCTGCGATTTTCTAGGCCTCAACAGTTTTGGCGCTAGAAGGAGGGCCGCCAGTGCATGGCTGGCCGAGGAAACCCGTTTTCCCGAGATTATTCCACTGGTTACAGTTCTGAAACTAGTAGACCGCGTAATCCAATTCCGGAAGAAGAAAACAGAGAACATCTATATGTTGTTGGTAACAAAATAGTTAATGAACTAAGAAGACACACCCGGGCATATGTAAAGAAGCTTGGAGGGTTGCCATTGATCCCTGACTTACCTAGAAGAGAGTACAAGAAGAAAGACCGTCCTATAGCAGAAGATTCATTGTTGGTCGGAGACTGGGAAGAACTTGTAGAGACTGCTCTGCAGGAGGTTGAATTACCTTTGAACCAAGAAGGCCCAGGTACCCCTTACAGTTCTCCTGTTCACACCCCTGTGGGTTCACCTCCTCACTCTCCACCTCAACTCATGGCTGGCGTTAACGCAAATCAACCTCCACCTAATCCTCTGAACCCACCACCTGCATGGAGAGCTAGATCACCTCTAAATCTGACCCCGCCTTTGCATGACCTACCTCAAGCCTTTGAGAAGTTACTACCTAAATTTGACCCCAATGAGAAGATCCTAGTGGACGATCATCTACAAAGTTTCTACTTGGCAATAGAAGGTCTGAGGGCTAGGGAACACAAAGATGTGGTGTGTAGACTATTCCTGCATACCCTCAAAGGAGCTGCGGCCTCATGGTATTTTGGATTTCCCGCTAACTCTATCCCAGACTGGGATACCTTCGAGAGAATGTTCAGAAGTAAGTACGCAGTCCAAAAGAATCACGCTGCCTTCATGAAAGGACTGGGTGCATTGAAGAAAGAGAAAAAGGAAAAAGTGCACAGTTTCACACAAAGGTTTGCAGCATATCTTAAAAATTTCTTTGAAACAAATAAGCCTTCAGACAAAGTATTGATTGAATACTATACTTCAGCTCTGGGCCCTGATTTGGCCATGTTTGCAAAAGGTAGGGCCAAGCCTACTTTGACAGAGACCTATGAAGAGGCAGAAGTGGTGGAAGCGGAAAGAGAAAGTATTGAAGACTATCCAAAACAATCAGGAGAGAAAGGTGCGGGAAGAAAAACCTTATTGTTCACTAAGCCTAAGGAAGAAAAGTCACCAGATTATGAAAGTATGGCCAAAATGATGCAAAAGCTGTCTAATAAGATCATAGACTTAGAGAAATAAAAATAAGCACAAAAGTTCTAAAGGCCATATTATAAGAAAAGGGAGGACAACAATCAGCCCCAACCTCCTCCTCAAAAAAATGCGTCCATGAATCTAACAGAGATAGGGATGGAAAATTTCTGTACCTTTCATCAACAATCTCATTCCGAAAGGAACTGTCCGCAATGGATAAATTCAATGACATTGGTCATGAATCAGTTGTTGGATTCGAGATTAACGGAGGAAGATGATGAGGAAAAGAAAGAAAGTGCTGCTTCTACTTCTACAAAAGGTCAGGAAGAAGAGACCATGGCATTATGGAATTCTGTCTCCCTGCTCGATGCAGAAGAGGAAAATACTCAGGGACACAAGGATGTCAGGGAAGCTAACGTGACAACTAGAAGCCAAGGGACGATTAGTGATGACAGTCTTTTACTCCCAAAGATCAGAAGGCCGCAAAGAAATATCAAGAAGAAATTTCAAGATAAATCCTTGGCTGATAAGATTCCGGAATTCACTATTACTAGCCAAGATCCTAAGCAGAACATAATGTTTCCCAAGCCAAACGAAGAGAAGGTGAGTGCTGATAAATCTCTGTCCATTAAACAACAGATCGAATATGACATTGTTGAGGATTTGAAGAAGATAAAGGCAAATGTCCCGCTGTTTGAAATGTGTAAAGTACCTCAACAGAAAGAAAGGTTGTTTAAAGCACTTGAAGCATCAGAAGAGAAGTTTCCCTCTGACAATCAACCTCGGGACGAAGAAGAAATTGGAGAAGCTAGCATCAGAGGTAAGTCTAAAACTAAACATCCACCTTTCCTCCTGACGTTTGAAATCTTTAATCATAACGTGCACAATTGTCTGGTAGACTCAGGGGCATCTATTAATGTCATGCTCGTATCAGTATGTAAGAAAATAAATGGGCAGCCTAAGCCAACCATGTGGAGGGTGGTGCAATTGGATAGGACAGACGTTAAGGTAATTGGTGAGATGGAAGACGTCCTAATCCGTCTGGCATCTGATGACAGAGTATGCCAAGTTATTAACATCATGGTGGCCGATATACCAGACGCTTATGGCCTGGTCCTGAGCAAAGATTGGTCAGCTAAATTAAATGGATATTTTGCATCAGATTGGTCGCATATGTGGTTACTGTACAAAGGGATTCCCAACTAGATTAAAATTTTAAGAGAACCTCACATGAAGTACAATGTTACTCAACTGAATGAGAAGAATGTACCAGTTGAATCTGTGTTGGGAAACTATTTTCTCAAACTGGAACTAGGGAATTATCAAGCGGAAGAGGCCAGTGACACATCTGACACTCAGCCTGATCTCCTTTGATTTTCTCAGGCTGATGAAATTGACTGTAAAATAGTAGATTTAGCAGTAGGAGTAGATTCATTTTCAGTAGATAATGTTTTGTGGACTTTGTTTTTTGATGGCTCGAAGACATTAGAAGGGTCAGGGGCCGGCTGCGTCCTTATTGATCCACAAAAAAATAAGCATTTCCTGTCATGTAGATTAGATTTTGAGTGTACTAATAATACGGCCGAGTATGAAGCACTACTGCAGGGACTCAAGAAAGCGATTGAGCTAAAGGTTAGTAATTTAAAAGTTTTTGGGGACTCAGAAATAGTTGTAAAGCAAATAAGAAATCAAATACATTGTGTTTCCCCTCACTTGAAAGCTTACCAAAACGAGGTATGGGATTTGCTTAAATGTTTTCAGGCATTCAACATTATTTCAATCCCAAGAATTAAAAACGCAGCAGCTGACTTATTGGCCACTTCGGCCGCTAGGCTTGTACCCTCAAATAATTGATGTACTGTTGAATTGCTTTTCAGGCTTTCAGTACCGGATATGATCACCAATTTGCGGGTGTTCGATGATGACCAGCAAATCATAGAATGTTTAACAAACGATGAGGTATTCAAAGGAGCGATTATCCATGATGAAGAACACCAAGTAGAGATGAAATTTGACAATTTCGTCCCTAAAGGGGTCAGAACGTTAGAGAAAATGTTTCACTTGAATGAAAAATTCAGAAGACCCGCTAACGTAAAGACTCACAGCTCAACTCTACAGTTTGAGCTGATAAAATTAGGGACTAAGACGGATCCTAAGTTTGTGAACCTCGGCAAATGTTGTTCACCAACCGAAAGGGATAAGTTCGTTAGTTTGTTTAAACAATACAAAGATGTCTTTTCCTGGATGTACCAAGATTTAAAAACATATGATACCAGCATCATTAGACACGTTGTTCCCATCAAGGCCAGAGTCAAGCCATATCAGCAGCCCTTGAGGAAAATGCATCCAAAGCTGGAACCGCTGATCCAGAGTGAGGTAAAGAAATTAGTAGATGCTAGAATCATCTTTAAAGTCAGACACTCTGAGTGGGTATCGAACTTGGTACCAGTCAGAAAAAAGTTGGGAGAAATCATACTGTGCGTGGACTTTAAAAACCTAAACTACGCCTTAGATAAAGACAACTATCCGGTGCCTCCCATGGAGCAATTGCTACAGATGGTCTCTAGTTCTGAGTTGTTTTCATTATTAGACAGTTTCTCTGGCTACAATCAAGTGCTAGTAGCCGAGGAAGATAGGTTAAAGACAACATTCAGGACTAAATGGGGAACTTTTGCCTATAGAAGGATGCCCTTTGGACTGATTAATGCTGGAGCAACTTTTCAGAGAGCTATGGACATAGCTTTACGCGGACTGATTGGACGAAGTGTTGTAGTATACCTTGATGACATTACAATATTTTCGAAGAAAAGGGGAGAACACGCTTTTCACCTAAAACAAATTTTTGAACGCTGCCGGAAATATGGCATCTCCCTCAATCCTAAGAAGTGCGTATTTGCAGTCACAGAGGGCAAGTTGCTGGGACACATAGTCTCAAAGAGAGGGATATCTATAGACCCAGAAATAATTAAGGCCATTGAACAAATCCCTATGCCACATAATAAAAAGGGAATGCAATCATTTATGGGAACCATAAATTTTGTAAGAAGATTTGTGCCTGATTTTTCCCAGACTGTTAAGCCACTGCAGTAGATGGTCAAGAAAAATACACAGTTTAAGTGGACTGAAACTAAAAAGAATGCTTTCAACAAGATCAAGACTGCTGTTGCACATGTGCCCTCTCTGAAAAGTCCAGACTTTGACAAAGACTTTATTATATATACATTTGCATCCGATGATTCATTGGCAGCTGTGCTTACGCAAAAAGGGGATGGGGGTGATGAATTCCCAATATCTTTTATGAGCACTGGGCTACAAGGGGCTGAATTAAACTACCCAGCCATTGATAAACAAGCGTACGCAGTGTTTAAGGCAGTGAAACAATTCAGGCCTTATATATTAAAAAATTGAACCAAGGTAATAGTCCCGTACCCAGCTGTCAGATCCCTTCTCATTCAGAAAGAGTTAGGAGAAAGAAGGGGCAACTGGGTAACAGCCCTTCAAGAATATGACCTTGAATTCAAACCAGCCTCTATAGTGAAAGGTCAAGGGCTATGCAAGTTGATGACTGAAGAAGGAACAACGAAGAACAAGCATGGGAAGATGAAGCCGAGTTGCATGTGATGGATGTATGTCCTCTGTTTATAGCTCCTGAGTCTTGGTATAGAGACCTTGTGCATTACTTACAGTCAGGGCTATTGCCAGAACATTGGAATTCCAAACAAAGAAGAGCTCTGTGTCTTAAATCGGCCTCCTATCAACTTGTTGAAGGAGTGTTATTCAGGAAGAATTATGATGGGGTTCTCCTCAGATGTTTAGAAAAAGAAGACGCAAAGAAAATAATGGCAGAATTACATGATGGTCCGGCTGGGGGACATTATTCAGGCGACACCACAGCCCACAAAATCCTTAGAGCCGGTTACTATTGGCCCACACTCTTCAAGGATGCACATGCACATGTCAGGAAATATGATATTTGTCAAAGGTGTGGCGGAAGACAGCCTAAGGCAGCAGCACCCCTAAAACCTGTGATGATCACGGAACCATTTGAGCAATGGGGGCTGGACATTATCGGAGAAATAAAACTAAATTCTTCCCTGCTGCACAAGTACATTCTTACTGCAACTGATTATTTCACTCGCTGGGTCGAAGCTATCCCACTGCGCAAGATAAATGAAGATGAAGTCATCAGCTTCCTACAAGATCATATCATGACTAGGTTTGGAGTTCCAGTTTCGTTAGTATTTGATAATGCTAAATACTTTTCATCGATTAAATTGACTGCATTTTCTCATGATAAATGGATAAAATTACATTATTCTGCTAACTACTATCCACAAGGAAATGGCCTGGCCGAGTCCTTTAATAAAAACATCATTAGAATTTTGAAAAAGACTGTAGTAGAAAACCAGAGAAGTTGGCACTCAGCCTTATCCAACGCCCTGTGGGCTGACAGAGTCACCCCCAAGTCTGCCATAGGAGTATCACCCTATACCCTCGTATACGGTAAGGAAGCCATCCTGCCTCCCAATATCATGCTACCATCTTCCATACTAGCTCAAGAGTCTAGGGGGTCGGATGATGAGGTTCTCCAAATAAGAATATATAATCTCCTGAAAGCAGAAGAGGCCAGGGCCAAGGCTAGAGAACGTTTTCAACGACAGCAGGAGGTAGTAAAAACATGGTTTGACAAACATAAAGCTAGAAAAAAGGACTTGGAAGTGGGAGACCTAGTTCTCAAGTGGGATCATCCCCATGATGAGAGGGGAAAGCATACTAAGTTCCAGCAGTTGTGGGTAGGCCTGTTTCAAATCTCAGCAAAACTTGGCCCTGCTACTTATAAGCTGTAAGATTTACAGGGATGGGAGGAGAACTTGCCAGTTAATGGTTTGGTTCTCAAGCCTTACTTTTCTTGAGTTTTCTTTGAGTTTTCTGTCTTGTATATAAATAAGCTATTTGGTCGTTTTCAAGTCATGTTTTCATTTGGTTTAATTTTGAGTTGTTGATTTTCAATAAAGGGAACGAACTTAAGGTTGTCTGGAGGATATTAAGATCGTTGTGGGAATATCAAATATGTTGAGTGTCAGCCTGTGTGTTGCTAAATGAACTTTTCCAGCCTAACAGTTTTCTCCAATAAAATTCTGTGTGCATTAAAGTCCTGCTTAACCCCTGTGAAATAAACCGGATTCGAGGAGTCTGGAGTACTATGTCGGGGCTCCATCCACATCACATCTAAAATGTTCTAAGGAGAAATAGCAAAGGACCCATGGAAAGGAACAGGGTGAACAGCGTATTAAACATAAATGATCCCATGCCAAGAAATGAATGCCAAAAGGCAAATAAAGAGTCAAAACTTCTATGAAAGCATCTTGAATCAAAGCAGGTGCTGAATCATAAGTACTAAATTGCCAAAAGATCCTCTCCGTCCGTGAGCTGAAACTTGAAGTATACCACTCACACAAAAGGACACTATGGGATAGAGGATCATGAATTAAAATTCAGTAAGAAAGGCGTACAGAAGGACTCAGATGAAAGGGACGAAATTCCAAAAGCACACAAGTGTAAAATGGCATGGGAACGAGGAACAAACGAATATTGTTGTTTACTATCTGCTACAATCCTGTGGTGTCCATGTTGTTAGCTACCTGAAGGCATAGGTAATAATGAAACTCATTCTCTGGCCTCAACAGAGTTATCTGGATCTGAAGGTCTCGGTTTCCACTTTCCCCAAATTGGACTAGCATCAATGATTAAGGTACACACTTCGGTCATTTGAGAAATCCAGATAGCTGGAAGAATTCATTTGATGCATTTTGGTTAAACAGTCTGTCACTCAAAGTATAATCACCCAGAGATCTAGGTTCACCAGGTAATCGCCAGTTGTTGCAGCTGCAACCTTCCTCCCCAAATTTCTTAATTTTGGGACCCCTCCTCATGATTTTGGTTTGATCGTTGAATCTTTTGAGTATTGATCTGTGTTTTATTTTTTAATGACTACAAAGCTTAATTCTTGACCAAGGTTCAGATTCAGATTGCGATGAAGTTTGTGGTGAGCCGTAACTTTTATTTTTGTTTGCGTATCAAACCAGTTAACTTTGCTGTGGTCGCCGTTACGGAGGTATGACAGTTCACTGTCCTTTGTTAAATGTTCGTAGCTGACTAAAGCACTTAGTTTTTTCCAAGTCTTTTCCATTGGATCGGGAGTCTCTCTTGTCTTGGTCAGAAGTTTTAACCGTTCTCCCTTCCGCCGTTGTGGCTTCTGAAGTTGTTTTGCCATCCGAAGTTCAAATTGTGCCGACGTTTGATTCGTTTTGTCTGCACTCGCTTGTTCGGAGCCTTTACCTTTCCGCCGTTGCAGCTGAGAAGAGCTAGAGAGCTTCCGATTCGAGTATCTGCTGACGTCCGATTTAGTCCTCACCCACCCGCGATTAGCTTATGTCTTAGATCCTGGTCTCGTCTGCCGTTGCAGATGGAAAAGACCGTTCAACCACCGATGTGACATCTCTTCGACGTTCGATTAATATCCTTCCATCCTGCTAGTTGGCCCACCTTTCCGATGTTAGGGATATCCCCAGTGTTCTTCATGGTTCAGCCGTTTCAATGGTATAACGTGCTATTCTGTTTTGTAACGTAAATCCGATAAATGATGCATCTCTGTTTTTGTGTAGGTGGATCTACGGGATTGATGGAACTACGATGGCGCGAAGGTATAGCTGAGCGTTTCGGCGTGGATCGAACCAAGGCTAGAAAGACAAGCGAAAGAAAGGATAATGTGAATGGCAACGGAGAAACGGAACCGGAAGATCTGTCAATTACTCAATAGTTCGTAGGAGAATTTGGAGCGTTGGGAAGCTGAGAGGGGGACAGAGGAGGTAGCCCAAGGGTCGCAAATTGTAGTTTAAATATTTGAAAGTAGGAATGAGAGGGGGCTTTTTCCCTGGAGAATTTTGTAATGTTTATTTGTAAGAGGAACTATTTCATTTTACAAAGAAAAACTGCAAGTTTGCCTGCTGGAGAGAGTGAGATGTGGAATGTATCAATGCAACTCAATGGGATAATGCTGAAGAGGAACTATTTCATTTTTCAGCCATGTTTCATTTACTGTGAGAATGTTTAATTTCCTGAACCTATGTTTTTTTGTTAAATGTTCTTCAGTATCTTCAGGATTTCTTCCACTGTGAGTAAGAAATGTTGCTTATAAAATGATCAGCTATCTGGTTATTTAAATATCCGTAATTTTTCATGTATCTTGAATGAAGTATCAGCTATCTATAATTCTTCATTATGCACGTACAAAATGTATTACTCACCATTAGATGTTAATTCTGCTCCCTAGGGATAGTTTAGATAGATAATTTATCTTATTGTCATGCGTGATTTGAATGTTTGCGAGCCCTAAGATGAAAGGTAAGAACCTGCGCATCACATTGTGATTGCTCCCTGCATTCTATCACCCTGCATTGTCAGTTAGGCACCTGCATTTCATTGTTTAAGTCAAAAATACAAAAACTCGGTGGACCGGGCCGCAACCGGTAAAGCCTTTGTTTTGTTACTTGACCTACGGTAGCCAGACCGCAAACCAGATGGATTCCCTATACCAAACAGTCAACGGGCTAGTTGGGAACGTTGATTGGGGAGAATCCCTTACTGTTGCCACATGCGATTTTCCAGTCCTCAACACACTGATGACTGTAAGTCTTAAGGAACTCAAATGACTTTAGAATCTGTAGAGTCCATGGGTCTAAAGAGTTTGCAGAGGGACATGGAAGGGCATAAACATGTGATCAACCATGTGTGGTAAAATTAGCTATAACAACTCCCTTCAACATGATCTCCTTGTCATATTAGCAGCTTGAACCTCTCACAATTACTAGGTGTTATGCCATTCTTCAATCAACAAAAACAAAAATATCCAATGATGAAGGTGGATATAATTTCAATACCCTCAAAAAATGTATACATCCTGTCATGTCCCCAATTAAATAATTTCCAAATAAGACTCTTTGCAAATAATGTTTCACCAACCTACTAGTTCTCTAGGTTGAGATGGAGACATAAATTTTGTAATGAGGGGCTATGGGACCCAAAAGGAATTTATTTTACCCTATTCACATTTAATTGGGTCACATAAATGATAAATTCTAAGAAAATAAGGTGGCATGAGTTCATGAAGACACTTGGAAGCTTGTGGAGTCTTTGGGTGACTAAAGTTCCCCACACACTTGGCATGATATTCATCCAAATTCGAATGCATGGGTAATGTAACATTAATGGATGGTTGTGTGGTGTCAAATATCATATAATGAGCCAAGGAATTCGATCAATTGGTAAGGGAGGTTAACTCCCATGGAAGAGGAAGAGACTAGAAGACAAGGTGTGCCACTTGGAAGGAGACTCTATGCACTTTATGACAACAAATGGTGGAAGATTATATGACAAGTATGAAAAATTCAGAACTGATTTATGACATATGACAAATATACATGTAGGGGATAAAAATAGACACCATTAGGTATAATTTGGGAGTTAGAGGCAGCCATTCGAATTGGGGAAAGAATTGGAGCATGAAGAGGAAGACAAGTGTCATGAGAGTTACTAAACAACTAAGATGAGTTGGAGGAAGCTCATGGAGGGAAATTAGACCTTAGGAGGCCTCATGAAGTTAATAAAAGGATTTCATGAGGAATGGGAATATATTTTCATAATTTTTTAATTGTCCTTTGTCATTTTGGTGAGATTTTTCTTGTCCATTGCATGGTGAGTGATCTCTCTCCTTGCTTGTGAACCAATTTCGAGGGAGTTGGATTCCTTTCCAAGTTGGTTGATGGAGAGGCCATTTAGAGATCTCATAGAAGGTTAATGAAGGAGTTTTATTTTTATTTTTAAGGTCCATACATTCCAATTCTCATCTATCTCCTCATTCTCTCATTCCTTCTTCTCCATTCCCCCACACTCTCATTTGATGGCGCACTTGTTGGAGTGATTCATGCACCTTGCTAAGGATAGTTGATGGCCACGCTTTGATTTATGATGTATGGCTATGTAATATCATCTCCATATTATCTGTAAGTTGAATTACCAGAAATACATGTATGAAAGGCTTACATTTCTCATGCTCTTGAATAACTAGTTTTCATGGATTTGGCTTCATTATTGAAGTAGTGTTATATCATATTTGTATGAGGACATTTATATGATTTTTATGATGATGGGGAAGCAATATAATATGTATGTCTCTATAATATTATTTCCACATGCTATTCAAGTCTAAATATCATAAATACATGTATGAAAATCTTGCATACTCATGCCCTTGTATCACTAGTCTTCATGGATTTTGGCTTCAATCTTGAAGTAGTTTTATACCAAATTTGTATGAGAGATATTATATGAGTTTTAGGATGTTGTGACAGACATATATGATGTATTAATCTGTAATTTCATGTCCATATTTTCTGTGGGTCGAAATCCAAGAAACTCATGTGTGAAAAGCTTGCATCCCCCTGCCATTGGGTCACTAGTTCCATGACTTTGGCTTCAATCTTGAAGGAGTCTTGCATCAGACTTGTATGAGGCATATTATCTGAGTTTGATGATGTTGTGAAATAAATATATGATGTTATACTTATTTATTTCATGTCCCTATGCTCTGTGGGTCGAAATCCAAGAAAACCATATGTGAAACTCTTGCAATTCCATGCTACTAATTCACTAGTTTTCATGTATTTGACTCCCATACAGAATGAGATGTATACCAGACTTGTATGAAGGGATTTATATGGTGTTTAATACTATTTGGTAATCAATTTGTATTATTTATATGGTACCTATATGTCACATACTTATATGAATCTTTAACTCTACCTTTCATATGTCAAAATCGAGCTAGTTATGCAATTTTCCCATAAGCAATTTCACTGAATGTTATCAAACGAATGTGGAACTCTATAACCAGTTTGCAGAAATAATAAACATGTGTAACTGCAGTACATGATTTATTATATTAGTCCCCATACTCTTATTACAAAATTTGGAGGTTCGTACATGATTTTGGAATCCCAGTTGGCCTACACCCTAGGGGGATATCATCACAATTCACTAGTAATTTTTGTCCTTTTTGTCATCAGCCCAAAACAAGGTTGCAGAGGTCTAAAGTCTGATCCAAAGTATCCATAAAAAACCTTGGTATGTTTTAATACTCACCATACCATCTCCTTTCAAATTAGGGACCATTTGGTGAAAGTTGGAACCCTGTAGAGTCATGACTAGTTAAGCTCGAATTTTGCCTGAATTGCACTTTTCTTCAAAATTTCAAAAAAAGGTACATTACATGCCCTCCAAAATATCAGTGTGCCCTATTCACAAATATGAATTGTGGTAATAATGTTCCCTCTTGCAACAAATATGAAGGTGATGATGAAATGTGGGGAAGAAAAATGAATGACGTGCCTCCCTCACTAAGAAATCCCTTCTGCATGAGCCTCCTTTGGTAAGTGCATCCTCCCTACAAATTCCTTGAAACTACACAATATTTACAATTCAAAAGGGATACAAGTTTCCCTTCCACAACAATAAAGCACAAAGAGAATATCTTAGTGATTTTTCTCCTCTTGATCAACTAGGGTGGATAGTTCTGTTGGTGAAAAATATTAAATGATTAATAACTATCCAACGATTTAAATTGTAAACCCGAGGAGAGCGTAACTTATGAGGTATAGGAAAAATATATGTAGGTTCAAAGTAACACTAATATAATCTAATATTAAAAAATAAAACACACGCGACTGAAATGGAATTTAAATTTAGTAAAGAGTGAAATTGCTTAAAAAGAAACTAGTCTACTGCATAGTAATGAAACACACATCCAAAATTGAATCTATTTTACGAAAGAAGGAAATTGCATGAAAATAAATCTAATCTAGGAAAGCGTGAAGTTGCGTAAAATAAAATTAACTAGGAAAGCATGAAATGGCATAAATTAAACTTGGGAAAGCATGCAATTAAACAAGGGAAAAAATCACAAACACCAAACACATGCGAGCCCGCATAAAATCTATATTAACAATTCATCAAAAATAAATCCAAATTAACATGAGAGAGTAAAAGGATTTGCATTAAAGCATCATCTCCATTACATAATAATCAAAATCCACTCCATGACTAAAAGAATCTACATTAACTTAGGACTAAAGACTCTTATACTAACTACTCACTTTCTATTAGCTTTGTCCTCTCCAAAATGAAGAGAGATCACTCTTATTTATACATGAGTTTCTTTGAAAAGAGGATTAATGTAGATCCACTTTTCTCTCAACCTATTTTTTATAATTACAAAATATTTATCCCTTCAAATCCTCACAAATCCTCTCACAAATATTGGATGAGATATTCTATCCATATTTCCATGATCTTTCTCCTTGGAATAAAGTTGAATAATTATCTCCTTCAAATATTGAAATTGTGTAGGAAATATTTGAGAATCGTTTGAATAATCCTTTGTTGAAAATATTCAAATATTCCTACACATTACAAAGCTCACACAACTTTGAGATATACATGAAAATATGTCAATTTCTAATATTTAATCACAAATTCTCTTAAAATAATTTAAGTGAATAAATTGGAAAATAATAAAGTAAACCCATATTTATTCATGAAAATAGTGTAAAGAATGATGAATGGAGTGATGAATAGGAATGAATGTGAGGAATAGTGAAAGGAAAATAGGATGAAAATGCGACATTTGGGTGACCCAATATATCCCCCCAACTGAACTTGTTGCATGTCCTCATGCAACTGTGCATAAACTTTTTGGCTTCTTAACTTTGGCTTTGCATGATGATGATTTTAACAATAAATAATTCCATGATATGAAATACATAAGTAGTAATGGATTTGAATTATGGTTGGTTCTTGTGTGACAACCATGAATATGACAAATGTTGGTTCTGGTGTGACAACCATGAATATGACAAATGTTGGTTCTTGTGTTAAAAACATTCATTTCTTTTACTCATTTTCTTGCTGCAATACATAAGAGTTGAAAGTGTACATGCACTGGAAATGATAAATCATCAATGTACATTAGAAATCCTTTTCTTCATGTTATGAATCATGTCAAAAATATATCAAATTATAACAAAGTCTAATTTGGAAGAGACATGTTGGTTAATGGTAAATGAGATGATGGCATGTGTAAAATGGAATGAAATGGTAATGAATATAGCCCCCCCGCCTGCCCCGCCTCCCCCCAACTGAAGATGTTTTAGGTTAGTGAAAATGGGAAAGGCAATGTAACACAGCGAGGGAATTTTCCAAATTTATTCATTTCTAGCATTCAAGGATTTACAAGGTACCTAAGTACATCTTGCGAAGTGTGAATAAATAAGTTGATGTCGAGCCACTTGCAAGATCCAATGATCAAGGGAAATTGATGTATCCCCATGATTGTTAGCAAGAGAACTTTACATTAAGGCATGCAAGCCTCAAGGTACTAAAAATGACTCTAGTCTTTATCCCAGATAATGTGCTCAGGTCGATGGGGAAAGACTTGTTGAATGGTGGGCCTTAAGGAATCCCACATCAGTCAATGCAAGTTTGTAAAAAATGATTGGTAGGACTATAGATGAAAAGATCTTGGTAGCAACAGTTTTTAGGAAAAAGATAGAAAGAAAATTTGTTCATGTAAAGGGATATGAATGGTTTCATTCATAAGGAAATTATGAACTAAAAAATGAGGAAAGGGATGTCTAGAACTCAGAAATATAGACATGTGTGAAGTCATGAGGTGTAAGGCAATGAAAAAGTAGACTTCAATATGGACGACTGATAATATTTGAAGGAGGAAGGTAGGTGAACATATCATGACGCAATTTGGTTTTCTGAAAAGTTTTAATGGTAGAAAATGATGTGACATGTGCAATGAAAATTTTATCTCCTTCAAGATTTAAATGAGGCATCTTTTTGTGATGAATTTGTGATTGTTGAAAATCACTTCTGCGTGAATCAAGGCTCCTTTATTGTCTCGGAACCTATAAAAACTGAGCACTTAATCTTGTAACAAAGTGTGAGATCATTGAAAAGCATAGAGTACAAGAATTAGAACAAATGCTAGCAACCAAATTCAAAAATAAAATGCAATTTTTTTACCTATTGCCTTTGCGCGCTAGTTTCTTCGTCAATTCCTATTGGAAGTGACTCAAGAAAACAAATTAGCTTAAAATGTAAAAATATGGTTTTGATATTGTTTTTAGGAATTGCTGAGATGCATTTGCATAATTTTTTTTATGTTTTTATGTTTTTCCTATAATTTTTGTTTTTTATTTAATTAAAATTTAATTGTTTGTTTTCTATTATTATTATTTTTTTCTAATTGCTTGGTTTTGTGTGTTCACCCAAAATCCTCTTTAAAAACCAGAAAACAAAAAATAATTTTTTTTTATATATATATTTGTTTATTTGTTTATTTTTTTTACTAAAATGTTTATTATTACTTATTTAAAACAAAGAAAACAAATAAATGTTTTTTTATATTTTTTTGTTTTTTAATTTTAAATTTATTTTTTTACTAAAATGTTTATTATTACTTATTCACTAAGTCTCAAAAAACACACCTTTTTAATATAAATATTCAACTCATATAGTATGGTAGACCAATGAAAGAGAGCTTTACCGGTTACACCAGCAAGCCAAGCAGTAACACTAGCATCATGCACTATTGGTCATTCCCAACATATCGGCATAGTCTTGCAAAACAAGAAGCTTGTTAGTGATAAAATCATGCAATAATTATCTTGACTGAGTGATCCCTGTTTAGCTTAAAAGAAAATGTTTGGCAATGTTATTCCTAGCCTAATACTAGAAAGCATCATCGCACCGATGAAGATGGTGAAAAAAAGTAGATGAAAGGGAAATCAAAGGCTTCATATATTCAATTTTCCAAACCTTTCTCATTTATGCAGAGTCAACATATCATTGTCCGCAAGTAAGAGAGCAATGAAGTAGATCAATATAGTCGAGCTGAAAGAATCAACCGCATGGGAAGATCCTTCTGAAGTTCAAGTGCCATGCATTTGTATTATTCCTTATAGTAATCTCATCTGAATAGTCATTTGTGAAACTAGATCACTTGTTCATTTGGTGATCATGTTGAATTCATGAGCAATAAGGCCATGTGTTTGAGTAAACAAAGCATTAAAACTTCGTCTGGTGCATTTAAAGTGTAGAATAAAGGAGCACCGATCACATCGAACAATTATGAGCATAGATGGTGATGATAATACATATACCTATATCACTAGCCCTTTAGATTGGAATCGAATTGCACCAACATGTCCCATCGGGCATGCCAACCTTGCATAGTCAAAATCATTATGTTTAGGTATTGAGTTGTCAATGGACAAAGTGGAAGATTGGTAATATGAGCATTGGTAGAGTGCAGAGAGAGCCATACAACCTGAAATGGCTAAATGAAAAACAAACTATAATTTTTATATATTACTTCTTACTGACAAATACTTCTCACGTAGATGAAAATTTGATGGTGAGAAAGCAGAGAAAGACGATGGGCGAGATTTGAACAAACTGATAGGTGCCAACAACAATTACCCTACAACAAAGTCAACGGTTAATAAAAATATCGATACAAAGCACCCACTAATTGTAACGATATTTTGCTAACAACTGTCCTTGAATTTCTGTCATCATCAACGCATTGCACAATTGGAAACCCATTCATATTTTAGCAATGAAGAATGAAATAAGTAGCGATAAAATAAAAGCAGGGAATCTAGCCTACTCCAAAGAATAATTTCTCCAAAATGGGACATAACTCTTCCCCGTGACCTCCTGCCAACATTCTTCACCACCGAGTCTAGTGACAAAAATTTGCACCTTTACCAAACCGCGTGCATCACTTGAACGCAACCCAACAAGTCATCCTCACACAAAGCTACAGTAGACTCTTCAGACATAGTAATTTCTTCTGTTTCATTAGTGGGCTTTTTTGCACTTGCTTCTTCACTTTGACCCTTTTATTTTTTTATTTTTTTTCAATGCTTTCTTGCCCAAACTTGTAGGAAAATTCACAAAGGCCAGAGCGACCAAATGTACCAAACTGCAAGGGAAACATCATAGGGTAGCGCATGCGATGGTGGTACCATTGGAAACCTCACCAAACCCCCGACAATGATGTTCCTTCTTACACAAAAGCTTGTTATGAATGGTCCTGGGCTTTTGGCTCCATCCCTTCTGAGACATATTATCAAAATTCTCTTATGAGGCCAATGTCCTTACAGATTACTTGAAAGAATTCTGAAACCCTAAACTCAAATACTTTATGCTGATATCAACCATGGAATCAACAAGTATAACTTATAATCGTAGTTTTGCTGCATGGCTACAAAAATGAAGATAAATAAAGATTTAAAAAGCTGAAAAAGATTAAAATGTTTCCAGACCTACACAAACAAATATGATCTATCTTGGAGATGTTCGACCATGGAAAATAAATCTGAAATCTCTCTTGTTTTAAATTAAAACAAGTGACCACATAATTCATGACTAATCCATGTAACTTATTACGTCGATAGTTACGCCGATAGGCGTTATTCAATGGTATTTTGGGGGATGGACTTGCTTGAGCGGATCATCAAGATCCTGCAAATCCCGCCAAGTGTATGATTGGGATGTCTTCAATCGTCTGATCTTTTAACTACCTTAACTCACCGCTGATTTAGGAGTTTGTTAAGTGACCTGATTGCCTGATCGCCGATTTTAGGAATGCGAGGAGTCGGTGGTGGACGTGTAGGTTACGTATCTGCAGCAACTCGCCCACGCGTCCAACGATTCAACACTCAGCGAGGAGTCTGTTAGCCATCTGTTAGCGTACGTGGAGGAGAGACCTGGTGTTAGCCGTCTGTTTTAATCTCGATAGGCAAATGTAACAGAGCCTGAAAAACAAGAAGAGTGCGATTTGTTTATAGGAAGTTGGGTTTATGATGAGTCATACGACCTGTATTTTCCCGGAGAATGCCCCTTCAGTAGCACGGACTTCCAATGCAAAACAAATGGCAGGAAGGACGGTAAATACCCCAGATGGCGATGGCAGCCCCGGGACTGCGACCTTCCAAGGTATTGATCTTGTTCTTATTCTTTAATTCATCTTTAATCTTTAATCTTGTTCTGGTTCTGTAACCAGTCTTTAATCTTTAATCGTGTTCTTGTTCTTTAATTCACTATGCTTAACTGATGCGATTTTGATGATCTACATGCATATATGCCGCAGGTTCAATGCTTCTGAATTCCTGGAAAAGCTGAGGGGCAAGAGGCTTGTGTATGTGGGCGACTCCATTAACAGGAACCAGTGGGAATCCATGCTTTGCATTCTCAGGCGTGCGGTGCCAGAGAGCGGCGGATCGTTCCGTGCTGCCCATAGAGGCAGGACTGTCGCTTATGTTATAAATGTACGTCCAGTTTCACGATTTCTTCTGCACATTTTATGGCGTGATGATCTCCCATTTTTTTAATTTCCATGCATGTGTTTGCACATTGCAGGCCTGCAACTGTTCTGTCGAGCTCTCTTCGGCAAAATAAGATTCCGGCACCCGTCAATGCGACTGGTAATGCGAAAGAAAGCGAGACATTACAGATTGATACCATCGATGAGCAGGCCGAAGATTGGAAGCGCGCTCATATTCTGGTTTTCAATACCGGGCACTGGTGGACTCATCTAGAGCCTA
>LPNX011095894.1:67593-74842 GCA_001517045.1 Pseudotsuga menziesii | reverse complement strand
TCTAAAAATATTCCAAAAACATTTATGTTATCACACCCACCTAAACTATCAAAATGCGGAAATCAAACCTAATAAACTCACTTTTATTCATAGAAAGAACTGCCTTTGAAAATGATTAAATGAACGAGGTGAAACGAAGAAGGCCAAGTTAATATGATGTAATAAACTAAAAGTAAAAAGTCAATAGGTTGTAATAAACTAAAAGTAAAAAGATTTTATAACTCTACAATTTTAAAATAAGTGATAAATGGACCAGATTTAAAAGACATATGATAAATTAAATTGACGGTTTCTTACTGTCAATGCCTTCAAACCTTGAAAAATGTCATTAGTTAATTTCATAATTAAAGGTTTAACGAACGTGTATGTCTCTTTCATTTTGATTTTGTCATTGTCAGCGGCATTGTAGGTCTGAAGCCTGGATAGTACCCGAATTAAAACTTTATAATAACCGTGCAGATTTTTTTAACAAGACTTATTGGTATTTTAATTATATAATGAATTATTTTTACATAATAATTTTATTGACATAATTTTTTTTTATTTTAAATTATATTAATTTTATTTTAAATAAATTACATATAATTTTAATATCATTAACCATGTTAATTTTAAATTTTTTCATAAATCTAAGACTCTATGGACAAAATAGAGATATAAATAATCAAGACTATTCTCTACTAGTTAAATTTTCAAAAATATTATTTAAAAATTTCCATAAATCTAAGACCTGCTAGGGTATCTAATTCTACTAAGTTCCGGATTTCACCGAGATTCTCGAATTGCGTAGACTTGAACAGCTGATAGCATTTCTCTAACTTCAATAGGGCAAGAGGATGGAGTGATATTCAATTCAGATTTTCTGTATGTCGTAGTTTAGTCTACTATGCCGAAATTCAAATTCTGGTTACTCTACTATGCCGAAGAGTGCTCAAACTTCATGTGTCAATGTGTCATGGTTTGATTTAGAAGGTGTATAAGCTTACTTAAAATGAGAAATATAAGTTAAGTTAAAATGATAAATTTGAATTAGTGTGGTGAGTATTAAATCCAAGAAGTAGATGTAATACTTAATTTTATCATACATTTTAGTACAGCTAACTCAAGCGGTCCAAATGCTGAGTTTGAGAGGATACTAATGGAATACCGAAAGAGATAAAGTTTATTTTAGACCATAATTTTTTATACCTAGAACAATCTTTGGACATTAGTTGAACATAGTAAAAAATCACCATGTACTGTATTGGGCATTGGTTGAACATAGTAAAAAAATAAGTGAACTGTATTGGATTGGACAGTAGATGTGGGACAAGGTAGATCTTCCATATTGTAACCTAGAGAAAGAAAGGAAAAAAACAAACTGAATGATCTATTTTTTTTAGGGTTTAATCTTTCCTTGAGTAATTAAGGCAAGCTCTGACAATGACAACTAGATATTCTAGCAGTAACATGTTGGTTGTTAGTTGGTGGTTATAATGAGATAATTTTTTATTAAAGTAAGTGATAGATATGGGTTGGACTTGTAATGTGTATTTTTTTATTTTAAAGGATAAATAAACTTGTAGTTTAAAAAGATAAGTCAAGTTATAGTTGTCTCTTTTTAAAGAAAATAAATTGAATTGCAAAAGATAAGTTATGTTATAGTTGTCTCTTTCTTTAGAAAATAAATTGAATTGCAGTGAATAGTATTAATGGTTATAAACAGTTTTTCTATTTGCATTAGGATTAATGATATCTTAGAGAAACATCATTTTATTCTTGAAGGATTATGTGTCTTTGGATGTTGTAATAATTTTCTTGATATATAATTTCAATATATAAGTAAGTTTATGATATAATCAATCTTATTTAAACATTATGTTGGATTGTGACATTCCTCAATAGTGCATTCCTTAACGGTTTTGCTGCATTGGGACATTCATCGCAACGATTGAAACATTTATTCATGGATATTAAAATTCATCATTCCTCAATGCTTATCTCACATTATTCACCATCATGTTGTAATAATTCTCTTGATATATTTGTAATAATTCTCTTCATATATATATATATATAGTTGTTTGACAAAAGAAATGGTTTAAACCAGTAATGTAGAATGTTATGTCGTGTTGTGATGTTTGTCAAGGTTTACGTTTCACTGTGATGTTATCGAGGGTTATATCACATTACGAAGTTAAGCCATGGTTTGTTACAATGGGCATTTAATAAGCGTTATGTCGTATTGTGACGTTTATCACGGGTTATGTTACATTAGTGACATTCATCAAGGGTTATGTCACATTGTGATATTTGTCAAGGGTTATGTCACATTGTCATACTTGTCAATGGTTTTGTCGCATTGTGATGTTTATCAATGTTGACGTTTCAGTGCGATGTTATCGAGGGTTGTATCACATTACGATTAAGCCATGGTTTGTTACAGTGGGTGTTTAATAAGCGTTATGTCGCATTGTGACATTTATCACGAGTTATGTTACATTAGTGACATTCATCAAGGGTTATGCACATTGTGATATTTGTGAAGGGTTATGTCGCATTGTGATGTTTATCAAGGTTTACGTTTCACTATGACGTTATCGAGGGTTATATCATATTACGACGTTAATCCATCGTTTGTTATAGTGGGTGTTTAATAAGCGTTATGTCGCATTGTGACGTTTATCAAAATGTCAAATTGTGATATTTATCAAGGGTTATGCCACATTGTGATGTTTATCAAGGTTTAGGTTTCACTATGATGTTATCGAGGGTTATGCGACATTATAACGTTAAGCCATGGTTTGTTACAGTGGGTGTTTAATAAGCATTATGTCGCATTGTGACGTTTATCACGGGTAATGTTACATTAGCGACATTCAAGGGTTATGTCACATTGTCATACTTGTGAAGGGTTATGTCGCATTGTGATGTTTATCAATGTTGACGTTTCAGTGTGATGTTATCGAGGGTTGTATCGCATTACGATTAAGCCATGGTTTGTTACAGTTGGCATTTAATAAGCTTTATGTCGCATTGTGACGTTTATCATGGGTTATGTTACATTAGTGACATTCATCAATGGTTATGTCACATTGTGATATTTGTCAAGGGTTATGTCGCATTGTGATGTTTATCAAGGTTTACGTTTCACTATGACATTATCGAGGGTTGTATCACATTACGACGTTAAGCCATGGTTCGTTACAGTGGGCGTTTAATAAGCGCTATGTCGCATTGTGACCTTTATGACAGGTTATGTTACATTAGTGACATTCATCAAGGGTTATGTCACATTCTGATATTTGTCAAGGGTTATGTCACATTGTCATACTTGTAGAGGGTTATGTCGCATTATGATGTTTATCAATGTTGACGTTTCAGTGTGATGTTATCGAGGGTTGTATCGTATTAAGATTAAGCCATGGTTTGTTACAGTTGGTGTTTAATAAGCTTTATATCGCATTGTGACATTTATCACGGGTTATGTTACATTAGCGACATTCATCAAGGGTTATGCACATTGTCATATTTGTGAAGTGTTATGTCGCATTGTGATGTTTATCAAGGTTTACGTTTCACTATGACATTATCGAGGTTTATATCACATTACGACGTTAAGTCGTCGTTTGTTACAGTGGGCGTTTAATAAGCGTTATGTCGCATTGTGACGTTTATCAAAATGTCAAATTGTGATATTTATCAAAGGTTATGTCCCTTTGTGATGTTTATCAATCCTCATCAGCTTCATCATGGTCATCATCATCATCCTCATCATCATCACCGTCATCATTCTCATCCTCAGCCTCCTCATCATCATCGTCAACCTCATCACCATCATCACCCTCATCCTCATCATCATCCTCATGGTCATCATCATCATCATCATCATCATCATCACCCTCATCTTCCTTCTTCATCAGCTTCATCATGGTCATCATCATCATCATCAACCTCATCATCATTATCACCCTCATCCTCCTCCTCCTCATCATTACCCTCATCCTCATCATCATCATCATGGTCATCATCATTATCATCATCATCATCATCACCCTCATCCTCATCACCATCATCATCGTCGTCGTCCTCATCATCATCATCATCGTCATCATCACCCTCATTTGCATCAACTTCATCATGGTCATCATCCTCATCCTTATCATCACCCTCATCCTCCTCCTCCTCATCATCACCCTCATCCTCATCCTCATCCTCATCATCATCATCATGGTCATAATCGTCACCCTCATCCTCATGGTCATCATCCTCATCCTCATCATCATCATCATCACCCTCATCCTCATGGTCATCATCATTGTCATCATAATCATCATCATCATCATCATATTCATCATCCTCTTGATCATCACCATCATTGTTCATCATCATCTTAAACATCACCCTCATCCTCATCATCATCAACCTCGATGCTCATCAGCATCGTTCATCACCCTCATCCTCACCATCATCATCATCTTCATGGACAACCCCATCCTCCTCCTCATCATCATATTCATCATCCTCCTCATTTTCACCATCATCCTCATCATCATCATCACCCTCATCCTCATCATCATCAACCTCGATCCTCATCATCAGCATTCATCACCCTCATCCTCACCATCATCATCATCTTCATGGACAACCCCATCCTCCTCCTCATCATCATATTCATCATCCTCCTCATTTTCACCATCATCCTCATCATCATCATCACCCTCATCCTCATCATCATCACCCTCGATCCTCATCATCATCATTCATCACCCTCATCCTCTCCATCATCATCATCTTCATTGACACCCCCATCCTCCTCCTCATCATCATATTCATCATCCTCCTCATTTTCACCATCATCCTCATCATCATCATCACCCTCATCCTCATCATCATCACCCTCGATCCTCATCATCATCATTCATCACCCTCATCCTCTCCATCATCATCATCTTCATTGACACCCCCATCCTCCTCCTCATCATCATATTCATCATCCTCCTCATTTTCACCATCATCCTCATCATCATCATCACCCTCATCCTCATCACCATCATCATCATCGTCATCCTCATCATCATCATCATCATCATCACCCTCATCCACATCAACTTCATCATGGTCATCATCCTCATCCTCATCATCACCCTCATCCTCCTCCTCCTCCTCATCACCCTCCTCCTCCCCCTCCTCCTCCTCATCATCATCATGGTCATCATCATCATCACCCTCATCCTCATGGTCATCATCATCATCATCATGGTCATCATCACCATCCTCATCATCATCATCATCACCCTCATCCTCATGGTCATCATCATGGTCATCATCATCATCACCCTCATCCTCATGGTCATCATCATGGTCATCATCATCATCACCCTCATCCTCATGGTCATCATCATGGTCATCATCATCATCACCCTCATCCTCATGGTCATCATCATGGTCATCATCATCATCACCCTCATCCTCATGGTCATCATCATGGTCATCATCATCATCATCATCATCATCATCACCCTCATCCTCATCATCATCATCATGGTCATCATCATCATCATCATCATCATCATCACCCTCATCATCATCATCATATTCATCATCCTCCTCATCATCATCATCATCACCCTCATCCTCATCATCATCATCATGGTCATCATCCTCCTCATCATCACCATCATTGTTCATCATCATCTTCATCGTCACCCTCGTCCTCATCATCATCATCACCCTCATCATCATCATCATCAACCTCGATGCTCATCAGCATCGTTCATCACCCTCATCCTCACCATCATCATCATCTTCATTGACACCCCCATCCTCCTCCTCATCATCATCATCATCAACCTCGATGCTCATCAGCATCGTTCATCACCCTCATCCTCACCATCATCATCATCTTCATTGACACCCCCATCCTCCTCCTCATCATCATATTCATCATCCTCCTCATATTCACCATCATCCTCCTCATCATCATCACCCTCATCCTCATCATCATCAACCTCGATCCTCATCATCACCATTCATCACCCTCATCCTCACCATCATCATCATCTTCATTGACACCCTCATCCTCATCATCATCACCATCCTCCTCCTCCTCCTCATCATCATCATAATCCTCACCCTCATCCTCCTCCTCCTCATCATCACCCTCAACCTCATCATCATCATCATCATCATCATCATGGTCATCATCATCATTACCACCATCATCCTCATCATCATCATCATGGTCATCATCATCACCCTCATCCTCATCATCATCATCATAGTCATCATCGTCCTCATCATCACCATCATTGTTCACCATCATCTTCATCATCACCATCATCCTCCTCATTGTCACCCTCATCCTCATCATCATCAACCTCGATCCTCATCATCATCATTCATCGCCCTCATCCTCACCATCATCATCATCTTCATCGACACCACCATCCTCATCCTCATCATCATCATCATCATAATATTCACCCTCATCCTCCTCCTCATCATCATTAACCTCATCATCATCATCACCATCATCATCATCATCGTCATCATCATCATCATGGTCTTCATCATCATCATCATGGTCATCATCATCATCTTCATCATCATCACCGTCATCATCCTCATCCTCATCCTCATCATCATCATCTTCAACCTCATCACCATCATCACCCTCATCCTCATCATCATCATCATCATCATCATCATCATCACCCTCATCTTCCTTCTTCATGAGCTTCATCATGGTCATCATCATCATCATTAACCTCATCATCATTAGCACCCTCATCCTCCTTCTCCTCATCATTACCCTCATCCTCATCACCATCATCATCATCGTCGTCCTCATCATCATCATCATCATCATCATCATCACCCTCATCTGCATCAACTTCATCATGGTCATCATCCCCATCCTCATCATCACCCTCATCCTCCTCCTCCTCCTCATCACCCTCATCCTCCTCCTCCTCCTCCTCCTCATCATCATGGTCATCATCATCATCACCCTCATCCTCATCGTCATCATCATCATCATCATGGTCATCATCACCATCCTCCTCATCATCATCATCACCCTCATCCTCATGGTCATCATCATGGTCATCATCATCATCATCATCATCATATTCATCATCCTCTTGATCATCACCATCATTGTTCATCATCATCTTAAACATCACCCTCATTCTCATCATCGTCATCACCCTCATCCTCATCCTCATCATCATAGTCATCATCCTCCTCATCATCACCCTCATCCTCA
>LPNX011095894.1:22593-62593 GCA_001517045.1 Pseudotsuga menziesii | reverse complement strand
GAATCCCCCATGAAATTCAATTTGTTGCACCCTTTTTCTAGTGAAAAGATCAGCAGGAGTTTGAGGCTCATAAGCTCCGAGAAATTACTGGTGCCCCCCCCAGTCCCATGGTGAGAACAAAGTAATGTGAGTCTGTAAGGTACAGGACAACACCACCTCCACATAAGGCATTTTGTGCAGCCCCATCGAAGAAGGCCCACGAGGATGAACGATCAATTTCCATTTCTAATCTGCGCCGTTCTCTAGCCACCCTGATATATTCCGGATAGGAATTATAATACCCTACTGACAGAGCACCTATAATCGCTGGGGAATTAGCAACATCCTCAAAGATGGCCTTATTGCGAGCCAGCCAGATCCCCCATGTGACCAGTAGGGGTAGTATCTTATGCTTTTTATGAGTTCTCCTCCTCCACCATAACTCCCATGCATTAGCCAGTGATGCCCCTTCCCATTGACAGTTAAAACCAACCAGCAGAGAGACTTCCCTCCATACTGCCGTCGCAAAAGAACATAGTAGAAAAAGATGACATGAAGATTCCAGTTCCCTTTTGCACAGCACACACCAACCAGGTCCATGGAAAGACCTCTTCTGTAGCACATCCCACGTCGGAACCTTATTGTTGAGGACGCACCACATAAACAATTTGGTTTTTGGTGGACACTTCAACTTCCACAACGGCCTCCACCACCAGACTTCATCCCTTTGAACCCCTCCTTCGCTAAGACACAGATATCCAGCTTTTGGTGTATAGACCCCTTCCAGATCGGCCTCCCACACCAAGGTATCTTCATGATCAGTAAGTAGGATATTCGCCTGCACCAGATCCCTTATAAAACGCTCCAGAAATCTAGTCTCCCGGGCCCCCAGCCCCAAGGAGGCAGCCCTTCTCCAATACTGATTCCACGGTTCTGCAGGCCTCGGGTCAGCAAGCTGATTCAGAGTAGTGAACCCATTGTGTCTTAAGGCCTCAACCACATCATCAGGAAGAACATGCTGACGCATACTACCCACCCAGGGATCCCGGTCGATCAGGACTTGTTCCCCATTTCCAATGTCCCAAGCAAGATTGCTTTCAATCAGATGAAAGGACTTAATGATCGCCTTCCAAATCACCGAGCCCCCTGTATGAAATTTCCTGGGATCTCTAATCCAATCTGCAAGATTCACTCCATGTAGATATTTCTGCTTAATCACCCATGTCCATAAGCTGCAGGTTTTCATCAGCCTCCATCCACCCTTAGCGGCCAGAGCTTTTGAGAAAAGAAAGATGTCCTTAAGTCCCCACCCTCCCATACCTTTTGGAGCCGCAATTCTTCTCCAGTTCACCCAAGGAGTTACCTGAGCATCCTTTTTGCCGCTCCAGAGAAATCTGAAACAAATCCTTCTAATCCTCTCCAGTATCCCTTTCGGAATCCAGGATAATGACATCCAATAAACCGGAATTGCTTCTAGAACCGCTTTGACTAAGACTAATCTTCCTGCTCTTGAAAGCCACTTATGACTCCAAACCATTAATCTCTTCTCAACTTTCCCAACCAGCCACATCCAATCCTGTTTCCTATACAAGTTTTCTTTTAGTGAGAAACCAAGATACTTTAGCCCTTCATCCAAGCCAGCTGAAATGATAGGGAAAAGTCTTCTAAGTTCAACCTCCTCTTCTGGTCTTAGCAAATGAGTGGTCAGAGATGATTTACCAAAGTTTATCTCCATGCCAGTAGCCTTAGTGAAGAGGTCCAGAATGTCCTGAAGTGCTCTAGTTTCACCTCTGGAACCCGAGCAAAAGATCAACACATCATCCACAAAAAAGAGATGGGTGACATTTAGATATGGTGCAATCTGAATCCCAGCAAAGCGACCATCAGCTTTAGCTGCCCTTAAAGCCCTATTGAGTCCTTCAGCAACCAACAAAAAAAGGAGCGGTGACAAGGGGCAGCCTTGTCTCAGCCCTCGCTCAGCATGAAAAAAGGGGGAGGCTGCTCCATTAATTAGCACAGCAAAGGAAACAGTAGTTAAGCATGACATTATCCATCTTATAAAATTGATGCAAAAACCTAGATGGGTAAGAAGCATCCTCAAATAAAGCCAGCTAACTTTATCATAAGCCTTTGAGAGATCAAGTTTGAGAATGGCCCCTTTCAGCCTCTTAGTTTTTATACTGTGGAGTCCTTCCTGAGCCACTCCAATTGCTTCATGGATTTGACGACCTTCCAAGAAACCAAACTGTTCGTCAGATATGTGTTCTGAAAGTATGACTTTCAGTCTTTGTGCTATTACCTTTGAAATAATCTTATAGACACAGTTGCACAAGGAAATAGGTCTAAATTCATTTAGAGTGAGGGGGTTGTCCGACTTTGGAATAAGAGCAATAAAGGTAGAATTGAAGCTAGCCGGGATCCACCCAGATGACCTGGAATCTTCTATTACCAGCAGCAAGTCCTTTCCCAGGATATCGAAAAGGTCCAGGAAGAAATCAATCGTCCAACCATCTGGTCCAGGGCTTTTGTGTTTCTGAAAGCTGCCCATTACCTTTTTGAGTTCTTCTTCCGTTACTTCCCTCATAAGGGCCCTATTTCCCTCCTCTTCCACATAACGGGGAAACATCTCAGCCAGTCTAATGACCTCTTCAATAGTGGCCTGAGGTGGAGCTTTAAACAGATGTTGAAAATGTTTAACCCCACAACGAGCTTTCTCTTCAAAAGATACATGTGTAGAACCCTCCTCATCCTGCAAACTCCAAATGGTATTTGCCACCTTCCTACTTCTGGCATATGCATGGAAAAATTTTGTATTGTCGTCCCCACATTCGATCCAAATAGCTCTGCTTTTGAGCCTCCATTCTTCCTCTTTTTCCAAAAGGAGAATATTGCGTCTACCCTCCAACCTGGTCAGGAATTCCTTCGATTCTTGTGAGGAAAAACCCCCACCTGCACCTTCATAAATCTCCAGCAACACAGCCTCCACTTGTTTCAGTTCAGTGTCATCTCTCCTTCTCTTATCAGCTGCCCACTCCTTAATCAAAACTTTTAATCTTTTGATATTGTCTGCAAATTGCAGGGCAGCCGATCGAACGTTTTCCCCCACAGTTGGGTTCCAATGGGAGAGGACAAGGTTTTTGAAAGACTCGTCCTGGAGCCAGATTTTATTGAATTTTAGATGGCTTGGAGGGTTGTTAGGCCCCTTTTTTATTTCAAAGAAGATCGGTGAATGGTCAGAATGGCCCCCACTGCCCACCCATTGTCTTACTAGGAAAAATCTATCCACCAGTTGTTCATCTATCAGAAAGCGATCAATCCTTTTAGCCACTCGTGCCTCTCCACAGCGATTATTTCTCCAGGTGGGCCTTAGCTTGACTGGTTCAATATCCAATAGACCTTTCTCCATCAAATTTTGAACAAAATACTCAGTCAATGAGTCAGTCCGAGCACGAGGACCCCAAACTTCAGAGTGCCCCAAAGAAAAATTGAAGTCACCACCCATAACAAGCGAATCTCCAGACACCAAAGGATTTTGAAACAGGGCATCCCAGAAGGGGACTCTATTCAAATAGGGCCCATAGACATTAATCACAGAAAGTGTGAACCCCAACTCTTCACAGTGCAAATCTGCTCCCAACACCGATTCCATCCCCTAAGCGTTTACCAGCTTAACACTACACTTTCTCCATCCCACTGCCAGCCCTCCAGATCGGCCATTTGCATCAAGAGTCAAAAAACACCAGCTAGGTAACCAATTTTCCAGCTTCTCCTTAATCACTTCTCCTACTCCTAAGGTCTCTTGTAGCAAAATCACGTCAGGGTGTTCAAGAGTAAGCACCCTTACGAAGGCTGATTTCTTCATAGGCCCAGCCAGCCCTCGACAATTGAAGGACAAAATTTTCATTTTCGACCTCTTTTCTTGGCCTTCTTCGCTCTAAGGGCCGATTCAATCGAATGTTGTTTACCATCTAAGAAGTCCTCCTTTGCTCTGGACTGGGCCTTGGAGAGGTTAGTCTTCCTGCCCCTTCCTCGCCGCACAGAAGTGGGAACTTTGGCCAATCTAGATGCCAATTTTGTCCTAGACCTTAGGAAGTAGGACGAGTCAGAAGATTCTGAGTGAGAAGGGCAGGACACCACAAGAGAGGAGTCGGGATCAGGTTCCAAAATGACACTGGAGGGCTCTTCTATAGCATGACAAAGGTCAGGAGCAATTGCAGTAATGACAGTACCGGGAGGGGAAATCAAGCCAAGTTCATCCTCAACTGGGAAAGAAGGGGACACAAGAAAGGGCATAGAGAAGCTCGACCGACCCGACAAAGAAAGATTCCGCAGACCTTCAATCTAGTCAAATCCTAAAAAAGTTACATTATTCATGAACAAATTTACATTTGGGGACAGAGAGAAAGTAGAAGTACCCGAAACAGAGGGGTCCTTTGGGGGGGTAGCATGATCCTGTGCTTGGACCTGTTCAGGCAATTCTGATAGGACTTCGACCCTCTTAGAACTTGCAATGATGTTTTCTGCTCCTACCATTTCAAAGACCAGATTGTCCACTGGAATATGTGCTGAAGAAGGAGGTGCTGCACTCTTTACAGTCTGTTCCTCACCTGAAGCCACCGCACCTTTCTTCCTGAGACCAAATTTAGCATGTTTGGGTAAAATGCAATCCGAGGCCGGATGCCCATATGCATGACACCGTCTGCACCGGAATGGAATGTTCTCGTAATCCAAAATTTGAGGGATGATCACCGGCCCCCATTCCAGGTTGATGGATTCAGCCAATCCTTCCCTTATATTGATATTCACCAGGATGCGAGCCACCTTCTTCACATGGGTATCCATGAAAGATAAATCGGCCTCCAAAAAGTTCCCCAGGATATCTCCAATCCTCCTGAAGTGGTACAGATCCCAGAAATGGAGAGGGAGAGCTGGCATTCTCACCCAAATGGGGATTTCATCTACCCTTTCTTTGCTTGCATCAAACAAAGGGTTCCATGATTTCATGAGAACTGGGGAATGATTGATATGCCAACTTTTGCTCTGTATCCATAAGAGGTCCTCCTCCTTTTCCAGGTTGAAGGCGAACCAACCCCTGTTCAGCATCTCCACCAGCGGGGTGTATCCTAACTGTTCCCCCCAAGAAACCCGCGCCCATTCCTGCACAGTCTTCTTTGCAAATTGCCTCTCCATAACGCGTCCCACCAGCGTGCTTTTCGCCATCTTCAACACCCCGTCCCACGCTAAGTCTTCCCCTACAGCATAGTTCCGAAGTTTTTTGGATTTAATCCAGTTTCTTCTACGACGCTTTGGTGAACCCCCTTCACCAACATTCCGGCCAACAAGTTCCTCCAAAACACCACGGCTTCCTCCAGCAGTAAACCCTCGAGGGGATCCAAACCCTCGCTGTTCCGCTAAACACAAGGGAGACCTCCAGGCTTCCACTGGCGCAAACCTTCTAGAACCATCAACTTGGTAGGGCTGTCCATCCCTCCCATCGAAGGTCGTCTGAACGAAACCCTCTCTGGGTCCACATTCAATCGGAAAAATTGGTAACGGAGTCCCACCTGAGCTGGGAAACAAATCCACCTCCTGCCCCCTTGGACTGTCCAGTAAATCAAATGGAAGAAAAGACAAGGAGTCCCCCTGAGGACTAGCAGGGTATTGTAACACCGGCGAAATGAAGAAATCTGAGGGCGAAATTTCAGCTTCCAGATGTAACGGCCCTAAGTTAGCCAAAACGTGATCTGCCGGTCCCATCCTAGGGAAAACCTCATCTTTCTCCATTAATCCTCCACCTGGCATCCCCCAGATGTCAGAGCTCTCCAGCCTGTCACTGGAATAATCCACTGCCTCAAGATCCTCCAAAGCTGCCATGGGGATAACCGTAACAGTCACAAACCCTTCAAAATGCTCAAACTTCAACAAACCCTAAAAAACTAACCCCAGCTCAAGCTAAGATAAAAGACAAGACCAAGGATCCAGCGTTCAAGAGAGCTAAAGGCCAGCCATTATTTGTCAGGCCCCTAGCCATGGCTAGAGGACCTGTTCACCGTACTACCTACTGTCAGGCCTACGCCATCACCCTACGGTCCATCAAGAACCTCGAACCTTCTCCCATGGGCACACCCGTTACTAGCAACAACCACATTAAATTAATAATGTGTCTGGATACGCCGATAGGCGTAAATTTAGGCACATACTTTTTATATTAATGTTTTTCCCTATAGTATGTGCTTAAATTTACGCCTATCGGCGTATTCAGACACATTATTAATTTAATGTGGTTGTTGCTAGTAACACTGGTTCAGCCATTGTTCCTCTACCTGTTCTATCTTGACCTGGCGTTTTTGTTGATCTTTGAGTGGTTTGTAGCATTAAAAGGGTGGTTGTTTCTAGGCTTGTCCTACTGATCTTGGGTACCATAAAATTATCTTGGTTGTTCATTAGGAATGTTGGTCTCCTCTCGATGCAAAATTGGGAAATAATGCTTCTACGAAGGTAAGCATTTTAGAGTGCTTTGTTTAGCACTTTGATGAGTCACTCAATATTTTCGCTCTCTCTCTCTCTCTATATATATATAAATATAAAAGGCTCTTTTTACCGGATAAACTGAATTGATCTGAGTAAGCTACGGTCAAAGGTGCTTACCAGTTTAATCTTAGCTGATAGTCGTCTCTGCAGGGAATATAGCATGCGAGGTGGAACGAAGATCCTTATTGAGCATATCAATCATGCGGTTAGATCAATATGGTATCATTGTTGTAGATTGGTGTGGCCGTGGAGACCTGAGCAACACCATCTGGCCATAACTGTTGGGATCATCATATCAACAATGATATCTTACCAAACAAACTATTATGCAAAGCGTGGATTTTGTGCAAATCAACCGAAGCTGCACTAATACCAGTTAACTAATGAAGGAATGGATTAAAATAGTATTCATTTGATGACAGCATCATCATACATATTATCAACAATCACATAAGAAAAATGCAAGTAGCATAATGGAACTGCAACAACTTGGTTTCGATGATGCATTGGCAGGACCTTCTGCTATGTTTAAATTGTTGATCATGATAGTTGTGGATTGATGTTTCTATCCAAATTGAAGTATAATTACCACCATCTAATTAAGAATCTATCCGCCAATCCATATTGTTTCCTGTTGATTATATTGTGATGGAAATTGTGAATTCTTTTGATATATATAAAGATCTTGAACCAACCAAGATTAAAAAACAAAGGAGATTGGGAAACGTTGAAGGGATAAATAAAGTGAATCCGAATCGGTTGGTTTTTGCAAATCCAATCATCAAAGATGGATTTGCGCTCGAGGGGAATAATAATGAACCAAATTTAATCTGTAAAATAGATTCTTGTCAAATCGGTGACAAGAGGAAGCTGTTGAGGAACCATAACTCAACAAACCCACAGTTAAAATACACAGAGAATGAACAATGGGATTTGGATCCACCATATACACATTTCCGCTATGTATCTAGTAGAAGCAAGTTGAAATAGTGGAGGATCTACAACTGCATTCTTTGAGGGTAAGGTATCGGTAGGTTATACATTGAGGAGTCGACGAGTTAATACAACTAACAACTATGACTCTTAGATCCATTGCATGGATACTTAACATTCATCGAAACCTGGGATTTGTCCTTGGAAAAGGGAGGGAGTCACCGACCTTCTGGGATAACACTATATATATTTGATTCCAGGATGCGAGAAAAAGAATGATGGAGTTATGATGCACTTCTCCACCAGAATGTGGAGGTTGTTGGTATATAGAGGATGACACGATCGATTAAGTTGTTTCGGTGATTTGGGGATTGTTCTCCCTAGTAAGGATATGAAACAGTCAGAAACCATCACAGGGAGGATAAGTAACCTCCCTCATTTAGTTAAGGTATACCTAAACCCACAACCATCAGCTGGAAAATATCGTATCTCACCACCATGTAGATCAATGCAGCTAATTGTTTAGACCTCTTCTCTCATGAAGAATTCATCTGCCTAATCTCCATCAAAGCAACCTGTGTTCTATTTGTTTCTCCTTCCTCTGCAAACACTAACTCTACAGACACCATAAACGAAGAAAAAGCAATCTCGCTCGAGTGGTTATAGGCCAAGGATGAAGGCTAGCTATGTATTTAACGGAGAAAACATCAACTAAAGGTAGATGTGGGCGATATGAAAAATGAAGATGGAGATTTGCATGGAAGGTCGAAACTCAACGAAATTGATCTTATCATCCACAAGTCCCATATTGTATAGCACTCATTTGCTTATTTATGTTTTATTCTTCATTGTATTGATTTTTTTTTGTGTTTTAATCTATTTTATATATATATTTTTTATTTTGATAATTCTAAATGCTCAAAGTCCTTAAAAAAATTGGTGAAAAATGTTTTTTTTGGTGTTGTTTTTTAATTTTATTCCATTCCTAAATTAAAAATAAACAATGAAACTAGAAAATTAATAGAAATCAAATTAATGAAAATTTGTTAGCAAATGAAGATAAATAATTAGAAATTGAAGATGAAAATTAATTAACCATTTTTACACCGTTATCAACTTAAATCATTCCTAAAAACAATTTTAGTCATCCTTGACATTTCTACTTTCTAATCTTCCAGATCGCACAAAGCATGGGAAAAGAGTATACTTATTCCAAACAAAAATATGTTTTATTCGTTTATCCTACCTACCCTATTCTAATTGGAAAGAGAAAATTATTCAGGTGTAATCAAATTTCCAATGTAACCATATGCGTAACATAGTAAACATATATTCTCACTCAAGTTTGAAAATTGAAATTTAAAATATGCAAGAGTGTGAGAATTAACTGTTGAAAATATGATTTAATGAAATAAAAACAAAAAAAATGAACTAACCTTCGCTTAGAACCATCGTTCGATAGGGATTTCATAGGCTTGATTTTCATTTTGATTCAGATAATTCGGAATTGCTTCTTTGTCCTCCTCGATATCCTGTTTGAATAGCGGTACCCCATTAGATGTATAGGATTCTTCAAATACTAGTTCTTCATTTGCTTTTGGAGGAGTGGTTAAGTCCTTGATTGTTGTCAATATCTCCTCTTCCCGGGAAGAGGAGATCTCGAATTTTTCTAGTATTTGAGTGATTTGTCCAAACTTATATTCATCGTAAAATGATTTTATTGGTAATTAAATTAAATGATAAAAAATAAAAATGGTACAAAATAGTACAAAATGGTATGAAACCATAGATAAACATGTACAACATCAAAGGAAAACTCATACGAAATCAAAGCTAGTGCATAATGAAAGCAATCCAAACTTACACTACAAAAATGTAAATGCAAAATAATAAACTAGATAAAGCACACAAATTCTAGTAAAACAAATATTCTTGCAGAAAATTAAAGAACTCTTTCTGGACATTAAACACTCTTGCAGGAAAAGTAAATCACACTTTGTGGAAAAATAAACACGCTTGAGAAAAAGAAACTTATTTTAATGCAAAGGAAACAACAAGGGTTTGGGGCGACCCACCAAAGTGGATGTGTCAGGTTTTTACACCACATAAATTATGTAGTGAAGTTATCGTTGCGTCTTATCGTTTTCCCTCCCCCTTTCTTTGTAATATGAAAGTATCCTATCTACCTACCTAAACACCAATCCCCCTTTAGCACCTCCCTAGAAATGGCACCAAAATGTTGGTGAAAAATATTAAATGATTAATAAACTATCCAACGATTTAAATTGTCAACCCGAGGAGAGTGTAAACTTGTGAAGTACAGGAAAAATATGTGCAGGGTCAAAGTAACACTAATCTAATCTAATATTCGAGAAGAAAACACACGCAACTGAAATGGAATTAAAGCGTGAAATTGCGTAAAAGGAAACTAGTCTACTGCTTAGTAATGAAACACACAACCGAAAATGACTCTAGTTTAAAGAAATATAATCTAGGAAAGCATGAAGTTGCATACAAATAAAATTAACTAGGAAAGCATGACATTGCATAAATTAAACTTGGTAAAGAAAGCATGAAATTAAATAAGGGAAAAAATCATAAACACCAAACACATGTGAGCTCACATAAAATCTATATTAACAATTCATCAGAAAGAAATCCAAATTAACATGAGAGAGTAAAAGGATTTGAATTAAAGCATCATCTCCATTACATAATAATCAAAATCCACTCCATGACTAACATACTCTACATTAACTTAGGACTAAAGACTCTTCTACTAACTACTCACTTTCTATTAGCTTCCTCCTCTCCCAAATGAAGAGAGAGCACTCTTATTTATACATGATTTGATTTGAAAAGAGGATAAAAGTAGATCCACTTTTCTCTCAACCTATTTTCCAGAATTACAAAATATTTATCCCTTCAAATCCTCACAAATCCTCTCACAAATATTGGATGAGATATTTTATGCATATTTCCATGATCTTCTTTAAATAATTATCTCCTTCAAATCTTGAAATGGTGGAG
The DNA here is from genome assembly GCA_001517045.1 of Pseudotsuga menziesii. Lineage (NCBI taxonomy): Eukaryota > Viridiplantae > Streptophyta > Pinopsida > Pinales > Pinaceae > Pseudotsuga > Pseudotsuga menziesii. The sequence goes on along the minus strand of LPNX011095894.1, from coordinate 52,120 downwards.
GAAATATTTGAGAATCTTTTCATTAATCCTTTGTTGACAATATTCAAATATTCCTACACATTACAAAGATCACACAACTTTGAGATATACATTAAAATATGTCAATATCTAATATTTAATCACAAATTCTCTTAAAATATTTTAAATGAATAAATTGGAAAATAACAAGGTAAACCCATATTTATTCATGAAAATTGTATAAGGAATGGTGAATACAATGCTGAATAGGGATGCATGTGAGGAATAGTGAAAGAAAAATGGGATGAAAATGCAACATTTGGGTGACCGAACAAGTTCCACCATTGAAACTAATTTTCTCTTAGGGTTTCTGTCCCAAGAACCAAAAGCCACAAGAGCTCTCAATTTATTGTTTTTCAAAAGAATGTCATGAAAGGATGAGATAATAGGATTATTTTCCATTTAATTTCCACTTTCACCTTTTTCCTCCATTTTTACCTTTTCCGCCTTTAATTAGTAAAAGTGACCTTTTACTTCAAAACATGATTTATTTCATTTTAAAATAATTTCGAGCTCTCAAAGTCACTTTTCATCCTCTCCAACATTTAAAGCTCTTCGCCTTGGTTCCAATGAGCTATTGCACCAAGGTACCCCTATTACGTAATTTACTAAAATGAAAAACTAAGTGAGTGCCATTAAATAATGCCCAATAATATTCCCAATTTGTAGGAATGGTCGACTTACATCAAGATTGAAATTTAAATGTGCAGGAGTGATCCAATTGGTGAAAGATGATAAATTGACCTCTTAAAGCATCATATAACTCCTCTAAACCACCAGAGTTCATTGTTAACATCAAATTACCCCCATAAACTAGCTAACATAAACCCTTAAAGTCATCCCCAACTGCAGAGAAACAGGACCCAAAAATGGCGACATTATAGTCCTCCCTTCCAAAATATTTCTTATCCCCAAGCAATTCCATCACAACCCTACGATCAATAAGTTGAACCAAACTAAAGCTTAGAATCACCCTAGGGTCCCAAACCAACCTAGAAGATGTGAAACCCCCTCTACTCATATCAATATCCTGCAAGGTACTAACATAAGTGGCCACCTGAATATTATCAACAGGCAGAGAAATCATGTACTGTAAAAAATTGATCAACCCCTAAGAGAATGGATCTTTCAGTGAACCAACCTAATGCACCAAAAGAGCAACCTCATGAAATTAAGGACTGACTCTCTCGTCTCTATTTGTTTTTGAATTGCCAAACAATGGGTTCCAAACTTGTCTCAGAAAGGAACCATGATGTTGACATTGTGCCACACTAATCAGAAATTCCTAGCCATTGAGCCCAAACTGCATCCTCCTCTCATGAAAAGCCAAATTGAAATAATTGTAAGGGCTAAACCTACTACCATAAATCATATCCTACCAAGGCATCCTAGTGAAGTCAAGGTATGCAAATCCACTACCGGACTTGATACTGTGTTGGAAAATAAAATATTTCCCACCCTATAGAATAAGTCTCAAAATCTCTTCTCTTGACAACCCAAAGAATAAATTGACCAATCATTGTCATAACTCTACTAGCCAATATCAAACTTTGAAGCGAACTACAAATCAAATGACTTCCTACAAAGTGATCTACAAATAAGAAGTCTAACATCTGCAATACCTACTAACTGCCATTGTGCTACAATGATAACAATGGGAATCCAAATAAGCCAAGTATTTTGTTCATGTTTTTGTATGCAACCATCTAGTGGAGACAAGGTAGTAGGAGTCAACTCTATGCCTACTAATCTTCATGGCTCCTACCAAAATGCAACGAAAGATATATTCTCACTATCACTAATAATGTACATAAGAAACCCATGGAGTCTAAGCACTTTTTTGAAAAACAAATATGCCACTTGCGGTGCCTCATACTCCGATGAAATCATGACAAAATGCATGAATTAGGTCACTCAATCAACAACTATATAAATGCAATCCTTTCCATGCACCTCTGGTAGACTTGTGATGAAATCCATTGATACTCTCTTTCACTTCTGTTTTGGAATGATTAAAGGATGCAATAATCCTACAGGATGAGTTTTCTCTAACTTGTTTTGATGACAAGTCATATACTCCATCACATGTCTCAACACATCCTCCTTGAGACCCTTCCAAAAGAACTTGTCTATGATTTATCGGTAAGTCATGAAGTATTCTGAATGTTTTGCAAAATTTGTATCATGCATAGCCCATGTGATACTCCCCCTAAGTGTGGACTTAGGGACTATGCAATATCCTTGATCTAAAATCAAATCAGAATAATATCTCTAATGTAATTTTAACCAAAATTTTATATGAAAATTTTCACTTAATCAGACAACTCTTGAAACTAGGAAAATAAGGGAAAGTGGTTGATACTTTTGCAAATAGGGTAGAGGGATGTTGGGAGAAATAAAGTAAAATTTAGGAAAGATAAAGTATATTCCCTAACATATTTAAATCAGGGACCATTTAGGTTTCGGAATCAGCTCCGCTGAAACCTACTCCCATGCTTCTGGGTCACCCAATCGTGAAACTAGGAAGAACTTTTCAAATCCAACAACCAGGGGCTTGTGTAAATAGGATAAGGCTCTGATATAAGTTTATGGGACATTAATCATAGTTTTATGAATGTTTATAACATATCAGAGGCAAGGGAAGTGATTCTGCAAGTTGTAAAGGTGAGACTCTTTCATAGGGCAGCTCATTAGCTCCATCTTCATACTTTTCCAAATAGGGTAAGGGGGTTAAAAATTCTCTATTTTGGACTTGTGGGAATTATATATTCCTATTAATGACTCATCAAAACAAGAATGGTGTTATTTTGAGTCTTATAAGTAGCTGAAATATGAAAGTTACAGTAAAACTAGTCATTTTCCAATGAAAATCTAGATTAGGTTAACTAAAACAAGTAAATCTCAGCCATATTGAATCAGAATGGAATTTGAAGATAATATTTATAATAACATATTACAACAAACAAATTCTAAATTACACTTATCAATGATCTATAACACTCTCTTCAACACTATGCATCATTACAATGTATTTTAAAGGCAAAATTCAAGGAAGGACATGGAGGTTTGAAGCCTCAGATACTGGAAACTTATGGACCTGTTAATGAAATATGATACACAATCATGGATGGATGGAATATTCTAACAAATACTGAATCAACTCAGAGTGGCTTCTCCTTAGATCCAGTATAACTTACAATGAGAGGGGGAGAAGAGGGGAGGAGAATGAAGAAGGGAAAAGGGAACCTTGGGGTGCATATCTCAAGAGACCAAGGCACAAAACTCAGTAAGGAATTATTAGCTTCATAAATATTGAAATAATCAATAACCAAACTGAATAATGGAGCTCCAATTGTCTTTAAATAAACCTCTGGTGACTTGTTGGGCAAGTCAATCACCCGCTGAGCAAGTTTTCCTTGCTAAAACACTAACCCTAGCCACATGGTGCTCCCTCCTTGAGAAATTAGAATGTATGAGACAAGAGAGTTTTTTCCATGTCATTCATATTCAATCAATTTAGAAACTGTGCCCTCCTTTGGCCCAACGTTTCTTGCTTTTTCCTATGACAACTTTTCTGCACTGCTTGCGTTTGTAACTGAACCTCAGAATGGAAACTGCGCCCTCCTTTGGCCTAGAGATGTTGCTTTTCCTTATGAAATACTTTTCCACACTTTATATTTTGTGTCTGAGTCTCCAAAATGGAAACGGTGCCCTCCTTTGGGCCAAAGTTGCATCTTTTGTGTTTGATTGTTTTTTCTTGGTTTTTTTTCAGTCCTATGATAATTTCTATTATCCTCCTTGGCAAGTTGGGTTTCCCAAGTGCACCCTCGTGACATGGAAACTTATTTTTCACATAATTAATTGCATAATAATTAATAATGAAAAGAAATCAAACTTAGTACAAGCCTCTTACATAATTAGTTTATCAAAATTCCCTATGGTAATTAAATAATGTCACTTAGAACCCCTAGGTATTTATCAAGGTCAACACTTTTCATGTTCAAAATGTGGGGGAGTGACAATCCTCTCCTCTCAATTATGCTTGTCCTCAAGCAGAAGCACCCCATAGTGCTGCATAATTTGTTGGAGACATTTACCACCATACACACTCATTTAGGTCAATTTGGCCTAGTTAAACCACTATCCTAAGTTTAATTGACTGAATTGACATCAGAGGAGCACTAGATGACATCAGCAAGATCACACCCACACCTACCTTTAGTAAAGGACGCTAACTTAGCCTTCTCCTACATTCGGGGAGGCTAACTGGAGCACTCCGAGGGTGATCTGAGTGTCATTAATGCCCCATATTGCTAAATGATGGTTACAATTAGTTAAACAGAGAAGTGAAGGTGCCTTCCTTCATTAACTTGATTATTTATTGATTATTTAATGAACTGGAGTCAACAGGGGCGCCTCCAACCCATTCTGATGGTTAGTTACACTTCAGTTAACCTCATCGGGGTTCATTGGAGTCATTGATGTGCTACCACTTGTTGGTTGGCTTGTAGTGACATGTGTCTGAGCTACTTTCAGTTATACTCGGTCATATATTGCATTCCAACTTTAGTTAGGGCTCAGTTGAGTCAATTAGTGTTTTGATCAGTGGTTAACTTGAGTGTTGACTGTGGCTTACATTCAGTTAAGCTAGACTCACTCATTCAATTCGAATGACCTCCTTGGGAATTCGAATTGCTTTGTCATTCATTCTTACAGCATGATCATTGTATTATATTACTCATTATTTATGTGAATATACAGAGCGACTACTCATTTTGTAACACAATTACACCATTTTCATGCCTTATTGTTATTAATCGTTGATGAGACTGTGTTTTAGTCCCTAGATTACTGTGACAGATTAATATAATTTGTCCCCCATGTTTCTATTGCACCACTCTGATCATAGTCATTTCTCTAATGACCACTTCTTTCCATCAAAATTTTCTACTCATTTAAGGTAACTAAGTAGAATTCCTGGATCCCACAACCTCCTCTACAGAGATCTAAATCCTCCTACCACCTTTGGTAAGTTGTCATCCTGAGAAATTCTAGGGTCCCAAAACCATATTGGAAACCCATTACTTCCAAAATATTCTACCATTAGGTTCAACATTATTTGGACATGTTCTTGTGCAAGATGATTTCTGTCATGAACTGTTGCATCCCTCATTGTATGAATGCAAGATGATAAATTTGCCACATGTATGCATACCCAATCCTTGGATTTTTGTGTACCCAATTCATCCAATGGTTTCCATACATTTCTTAAATGCTTCTCACATAATATAAAAATTCCATATGCATCTATAAACCTTCTACAAATTCAAAGAAAACTCTTACCAATGTGAGCCAAGCTTGCACACCCTTTAGTCTCCATCTCTGTTATGTATCTTCCCATCCAATCCATAGATGAATATAAACCTTTTTTTGATGACCCATATAGGATGTGATCATCCATCTTCCCCATGATGAATTCGTCCACCCATACAGGTAGCTCATGAAGTCTTTCTTCCAAGACTTGAATGTCAAACAAAAGAAAGCATTGAGCACCCATGAATATTCATTTCAATGATATACTTGTCTACCCAATCATTGTAGAAACAAAATACCATTACATGTTGCCTCAAATAATATCTCCTCATCTATTTTTCCCATACATAATTCTTCCTCACAAATCTTTTTCAAATCAACAAATGATTTACCAAAATATTCATCTTTCTCAATAAGTGCTTGGATCTCACCTTGTGCCAGATTTTATCTTGCATGCACAGATGACTTCAACCTACCATGAACTCAATATGGGAATTTCTTATTGGGTGATTCAAAATCTGCCATGTAGTGGTACACCCAAACCATGGAGCCATGATAATAGGAGAGTTATGGTGGTTGCATAATACTTCTTTATTTCTGTACCCATGTCAAGGAAATGTCCGATAGAACAAAAAATTTATTGAATGAACATAGAAAAAATTTGCCTCCTAAGGTCTCCATTTCAGTGAGGCATCTATCCACCCATTCAATGCATGGATAAGCAATTTTGTTTTTTGATTTACATGGGATATAATCAGCCACATCTTCTAAAGTGAAAGCTACTATCCACATAGGAAGCTCATGTGGTCCTTCTTCCATAACATGCCTCAAGAAACATTCTTTATATTTACTATGTACTCATCTATCCAATATTTGGACAAATAAGTGTATTTTCTTTCATATCTAAATGGTATATCCTCTTGAAAGTATTTCTGCAATGAGACAAGCGTCTGCTCAATATATTCTATGGGTATCTTGCTTCACAAATACTTGCAAATCTGAACTCTTCTCATGTCCATCCTCCACATGAGATTCCTCCATTATACCCAAAACATTTCCTTCCATCCAACATGAAAGTTGTGACACCTTCAAATCTCTTTGAAGTTGATAGATATGCATTTTTGACTCTTTAAGGGATCTTTGTGTGCTCTTCAATAAGTTACGGGTGATCTCTAACTTATTAGTGAGCCTTTCTTATTCTTCCTTATTGAATGCACAATGGAACATTTCAGCCACCATCAGGAGATGATCTCTATCAGACAGTAAGTTCATATCTCTCTCCTTTATCTTGGCCATGCCTTCTTTAAGTGTTGTGCACTCTTCCAGAAAGGATTCTCCTTCCATATCTCCTCTATAATCTTTCCAACAACATCTTTCCGCCAAGGCATTGATGTCAACCAAGTTGTTCATGGATGCCATAAGACTCTCTCTGTCCTTCTTTAGTGATCCACTCAAATGATGTGGATCAAAAATAAGATCCTCCACCAAGGTTTCTTCTTACAATAGATGACATATAAAACCATTTTATTGTGGGATGAATCCACAACGTAAAACTCATTCTCAACATACAAGTCGACCTTTGAATTTTTTGCAAAATCACTTCCATGATGTGAAGTGGAGGGTATCTCTGAAGGCTGGAATGACATGTGATCTTTACAAAAATCAGAAAGCACCTCATTCCTTGGAATTTAATATTCATCATGATGCAAGAGAGTAGAAAAATATGAACCGTGTTCATCCCTTTGCATCATATTTTTCTCCTTCAAATTTCTAGTTCACACTCAACTGGTGGGGGCTTGTCTCCCACTTCATTAGGAAGTTCAGATGATGATTTCAAATATGATATATGTTCTTATTTTGGATTTGATCCAAAATATACCTTATCATCATGAAAAACATCAACCTCCCTTGCACTGGTTCTGTATTATCCAATAGAGAAACTAGGAGTGAATTCATCTCCCTCACAATTGTCCTTTAGTTTGCATTCCTCGTATACAAGTGGAGTCTTTTCATCCTCCCATGGATCAGGTAGTTGAAGGTAATCATGGCTGCTGAAAAAATCATATAATTTATCATACATGTTCTTCATATTACCCTCTTCATGTAAGTATACTATGGTGGCCTTCTCCTCCACCAATTTCTATGGTTCACACCCAAATGGTGGGGCCTTGTCTTCTTGTCCCTTATGTGGCTCAAGAGGTGACTGTAACTCTGATTTGTAATATTATTTTGGATCTGATCCAAAAGATGTCTCTCCAACCATACATGAGCCAACATCCTTATTAGTGATCTGTAGATCACCTCCAAATAATTTGGAAGTGCATTTTGTTAAATTTTATCAATTTGCTTAGATGATATCTTAAAACAAATTATCACTAGAAGATCACTAAAAGAAATACATGCACAGAAAACATAATAACACAAGAACACAAATATTTTTGTAATATCTTGATTTTGACCCATATTGCATTAAAATTGTACATGATGTAAATATCGTTAATTAAATCATGGTGAGGAACTCAAGGCCAAAACCCTACCATGGATTTAGTGTTTCATGTATCGGTGATTAAAATCAATGTCGATGGTTATCATGCTAGCCAGGCACATTATAAATTGAGAACATCATGTAAATATGCAATTAATAAAAATACCCACAACTAGCTATGTCAACTATGCAACAAAGAGATGAGGGAATGATTTCACAAGGAATAGGGGGGAATATTCAAACTATTAAGCCAATAGTTTTGAGCCAAGTGTCAATGGGAAAATCCATAAAGCTGTCAACTACCCATTTTGTCTTTTGTGCCCAAACATTTATTTCTTCCAGAAGTTTGTTGAGGTAGTTAATAATGCCTTGGGAAATGAGAGGTATGGAAGTCAAAATTCGTATTGGGGAAGCCATCATTTTTTGGAAATTGTATTTTGACTTATTGGGAAATTTAACACCCAGAAATTGCTTCCCATTCCATTATTCACCCATGTCTTTCATTTCCTCATGTAGTTGGAGCAGTTGGGGCATTTTCCTTTATGATTTATATTGTTCTCCTCATTTTTCCATACCCAGATATCCATTTTTTTGTTTCTTAGTGGACGAGAAGAGAGATTCCCCAATTTGGGAGTTTATTGAGGCCTTTTTTCCCTTGCAACTACCATAATTATTTCTAAATCGAATTTCTCTCCTGGGGGTTGATTTTCCCCATCTGAAATTTCGTTTTGGTTACCAAACCGTTTTTCTACAAACCCAACATTTCTATTTTGTTGTTGTGTGTACCCTTGTTTTGGTCTAAAATACTTAAGAGTGGAAGCGGCCCAGAATTGGCTTGATAAACCTAGTGAAGAGAGGATCCTCATAGACAGATCAAGAGGGGATGGAAAATCTTCTATGCACACCCTGAAGAGCACTAGAAGGAAAGGTATGGCATTAGGGACTGTGTAGCAGTGAAGGGAATACTACCTTGTGTTGGGTGTGTAGGTATTGTGGATGAAAAACTAGATAGATCTGGTGCAAGTGTCCATAACACTATTGATGAGCTCACTAGCTTAGCAATTCTCACTTTCCACTGCCTTAGCAACCTGATAAACCCAACTGTAGATTGGCTTGGTTGAGTTTTGATATGTTTTGGTATGTGTGAGCTAGTTGTTCCCCAGTTCCTTGTGGAAATCATGCCCATTTTCGGGGTGGCAGTGGTGCTAAGAGATTGATGAGCACACTGGCCTATGGTTGGGTGGAATGTTGCAGTGACATAGCTAGTTGCAGGACAACTCATTTTCAAGATAAGTGCTCTCTTGAATTTAATTCCTGCAATGTATTTGTTTTAATGAATTCTTATGAATGTATTGAATGTGGGGAAGAAAACTGAGTGACGTGCCTCCCTCACTAAGAAATCCCTTCTGCATGACCCTGTTGGGTGTATTATTATGTCTAAATTAATTCACATATTCTTTAATTATCAACTGGGGTTGGTGAGCTTAGAGTTGACACAAAATATATGCGAAGGGAGAGGGTGTCGGGTAAATATTTTAACAAACAAAAGATCAAAATATCTTTCAAAATGAAAAACCGAGTCGAACTCCTAAAAATGCAATTATTAAAGTATTTAAACTGAAATAAACTAAACAACTGAAAATAAGTTTTAAATTGAAGTACATTCGACCATGAACTATTCAAATGGGAAACTAGGGTACAAGGAAAACTTAACTTATAAGCAACTAGAAAACTTAATAAAAGAAGCAAGTAGAAAACTTAATAAAGAAAAATTAAAAAGAAGCAAGTAGAAAACTTTAGGTTCTATCCTACAAGTTCTTTAAAAAAAAAAGACAACCTAAAACATATTAAGGAAAACACATTTAACCCTAAATTTTGCATACAAACAAATAAATCAATTCAAAATGAATAAACACAAAACCATACAACAATAAAACAAAATAAAAAACAAAACTTAAGAATAACTTAAACTTCGTTTAAAGTAAAAGAAGTAATGAAAATGATAAAACTTTAATAAATAATTTAAAACAACTAAAATTCAACTTTAATGTTAAACAAAACTGTCATGTAACTATTACAATCAAAACATAAATCGGACATTCACAAAACAAAACTAAAAACAATCTTAAAACACATTAAAAACACTAAAAACAATCTTAAAACACATTAAAAACACTAAAAACAGAACTAAGGGATGAATGACAGATTGAACTGTGGGTCTGAAAGGGGTGGTTAAATAACTGATTGAACAGGCTCTCTGAATGACAGTCTGCACAGTTAAAATGGTAAAAACTAGCCTAGATGAACTAATCTTCAGCTGAAACCATGCAGATGCAATTCTAATGCATCAGAACAGTAAATAAATCTATTTAACAACAAATTAACCTTAAACCAATTCATAAACAAAAGGAATCATTGCATATTAAACTAATAAATAAACTGGAAATTAACTTGCATAAATTCAAAACAGGAAAAGAAATAATAGAATTGAATCTATTCTAAATTCATAAAAACAACTTATTCTATATTCCTGAAAACAAAGACTGAAAGTAATGCTGGAAATGAAATAATTGGAAACAAAGTGACTAAAAGCAAATAACTGAAAGCAAGCTATGCGTGCATATAACTAATTAACTTTGAAATAAAACTAAGTTAATGTATTACATAAAACAAACAAAATAGCATTTACTATAATCTAATGGAAGCAAACTCGAAATTAAACTAGACTAGCTAAAACATAAAAGAAACTAAGCTAAACAAAGAAAATGAACCTCTGGTTGATGAGGGGCCCTCTCAGCAATCAGGGGTGATGCCTGGCTAACTTCTACTTAAATGTAATCTTCAACAACAATGCATACATCTCTTTATTCAGATGGTGGAACAAAAATACAAAGTTCAAGAGTAAACAATAGCAAGAACTCTTCTCCTAACTCCGCTAACTGACTGATTTTCTAGCTAACCGAGCTCTCTCACAGAGGCTGCTTTATATAATGATTTATAGGGGTGAGCAAGTCGACCCTTTAGTGGTTGACTACTCTCTAAATTTAGTCGACTATAATGGACATTTAGCTGATTATAGGCCAACGCATAAGCATCTCCCTTCTTCATTGCAAACAATCTTTAAAGATGGTGCACATGCTTCTCTTTAGTGTGAACGATCTGCAGAGGTGGTGCACGAGTTACTTTCTGAGCATAGTAGGCGACTAATGGCGAACAGAGGAGAGCGTAGTGAAGAATCTTCTAGGGCATGAGTTGAATGCATCAATCCAACGCGTGGATGGTTGATGTGGTGGCGAACAAAGGAGAACACGGGATGGCAAGTATCTAGAACACAGCTCCATCACCAAATGTGTGGACACTAGATCATTTGTAGACTATTCTAACATTTTAATGCCTAGAGTTTATTCTTAGCAGTGTGTAGTCTGATGGGCGATCTGGACAGAGTGCTGAACGGAAGGCTAGGATGTGAGCTGTATACACTAGGCGTCTATCTAGGGTGAATAGGGTGTCTATCTACTAGCGTTCTTCAAGACTGGAGTCTACAGCAACACCTTTCGACATCTGGAAAACCACCAACAAGTTTCACGCAACGGGACGGATGATGAGCTGGACACCAAGCTAGATATGCTACGCAAAAAGCAGGATGAATGCGTTTTGCGTATTAACTTGGCCAAAACAGATTATAAAACCTACAAACAATTATACAAACCAATTAATACATCAAATGAGTTTTAATAATGTTATTTTTAATTAATAAAACCATAAAAAATGATAATAATAAAATAATTTTATATAAACTCTAAAAACAGTCATACGTGACATTGAATAATGATCTGCATGTCATAAAATATACAAAAGATAATAAAATGTGTGGTTAAATGAGTAATTTATCTGCCAATAATGATAAAAAAAAATCTAGAATCACCATTCCCCCAAACCAGATAAATGCCAGGTCCCACTGAGCAAAAAGAAAGAAAAACAATTTAGGAAGAAGGTGAATTAGTAGCTGCCTTCAACTTGGTAGATGAAGAAGGTAATTTAAACTTCACTCTGTTAACATGTAACTTAAAAATAACATATCTTTCATGTCACACATTGTATGAAACTTAAAAATGACTTCATTGGGTTTTCAACATTCTTAGGTTCAAAATAATTTTATCATTTATAAAGTTTTAAAATTAATTCAACTATGTCCAAAGTAAAACTTTGGGCGAGTTGAATATATAACATAAAAACATAAATTGCATTGATAATTTTTATGCATAACCGGGTAAGAGAATAGAAATATTAACAGTGAAATGGAAATAAAAACTTTTTTCCCAAAAACAAAATTTGGTTAGCAAATTTAATCATTACTACTATAATATCACCATTTTTTCAGATCGCTATTTGATATTTCATTTGCCTTCATTCGATTCTTCATATGGTAAGACCATATTGAATTTTGCTATAAAATATGCTTCAAGCTATAAACAAATTCCATTGTTTACATTCTTGAAAACACTTATCATTTGTTAGAGATAAATAGATTTGTCATAAAATAAAAATAATCTAGTTTTTCAAATCAAGTCCATCTTCCCCCAAACCAAAGAGATGGCATGTCCTCAAGCCATACAGAGAGAATAAGTGATTGTTCCAAAAAGTAGAAAGAATGCTAGCATGCTTTGAATTTATTGTAAGGAAACTAACTAGTAAATGGAAATGGTTCAGAAATTTATATCTATGAAAAATAAAATAGTTCTTAGAAAGACCATGTAAAATGAGAATAATATAATTAAAAGAATACCATAGGGAAAAACTAGCCATCCATGCCTCATTGTAAAGATATCCTGTCATCATCAAGTATTTCAAGTGTACCCTGGAGTGTGTGAGATTTATAGCTATGGGTCCCATTTCTAAGATAAGGACATCTTAGATATAGCGGAATTAGACGGCTGGGGCAAAGTCAACTTAGAGCCATTCTCGAATGACATTATAAACAATTGGCCATGACATAATTTTTTTTTTTGAAATTTTTTCATATATTATCACTATTTGACGAACTATGTGTATAGTGGTGTATTAACCAGATCTCATTTTCCAAATATTGCCCCGTTGCCAGCAGGCCTGTTCAGTACCCCGATGGTTTTATCTTGGTACCATGCAAGAATAGCCTTATTTCCAGTGAGCTTATTCAGTACCCTGACGGGTTTACTTTGCATTTATCGAGCTTCATGTTGTAAGGTTTTTACTTAGCATTGACCTGCTACCAGGAGGCCTATTCAGTACCCCAGCGGGTTTGCCTTATATAATGATATTAAAGATATGGAAGTCGATTGGTACTAGAGCGTGTTAAGTCCTGCTAAACACATAATTCAATTTTTTCAAAATAAAGTTATAAGTAATTTCCTAATGACCAGACTCATAAAACACGTCAAAAGAGAATAACTGAAAGTTGTTCTTTAACCTAATAGTCCTTCTTCTTTATAAAGTAAAGTGATGTTCCCCACGGATAAAAATTCCACTTTCTTTCGAGTTATCACCAAAATACTCAAGAGACAAGTTTTGATAACAAGTATAGGACGAACTAGTAATCCATAGGTAAAAATAAGGATGTGAAAAATATGATAATGAAAATAGGTCTTATCGAGCAACTGTTTAAAAGAATAAATCAAAGATATACATGTCTGAATGAAAATACCAAAAACTATATGAGTCGTGATAGAATTGGTTGAGTATGATATATAAAGGATTGATATAAAAATTTATCCGTATAAGCTGCAAATGTCAAAAGTACCCTAAAAAATATTAAAATACCTGCTGAGTGTTTAGCATACTTCCCTTGTCCAAGTAATATACCATTAGCTACTCATAGAGATCATATACTTGTAATCAAAATGCAAAACCACTTGTTAGATGATTCAATTTATTCATAAAGACATAAAAGAAAAAGAGTCATGTAATCTGATAGGTGTTAGTAAAGGATGAGTCATGTAACTAACGAGATGCAGGAGAAACATGACATGCTAACAATGTGATGAGTTGGTCATATGCTATGGCATATTTTTTGTTGTTTGATGAGTCATAGTTTATTAGTGGCAATAGGAATGATGACAGATCATGACTCCCTATGTGGAGATCAAGCCACATGTTGTTTATTGTGATAGGGATTTTTTCATCATGCTTTGTAGGTTGTTTTTTTTCGGTTACAGGACCACTCAAGGTGGGAGTAACAGTTTAGCTTAAATAGGTAGAGTAGAGAAGTAGGGGGGGTTCTATTCTTTAGGATTAGAATTCCAATTCACAAAAGGGAAGATTAGACCTACATCTGGTTTCCACTTGTAAATATTTTGAGAAGACTAAAGAAGGAGAGCTGAGTTGTGTGTTTGTTTTATTGCTTAGAAGAAGGATTGGTTGTTTTTTTGCAGTGTTATTAGTCTAGATGCATTTACTGTTTGAATGATGTATCCATGAAGAGCCTACTTCGGTGGTTTTCTGAACATTTGTGTATTTCTGTGAAGTTGTTGATTCATGCATGAAATCGCTGCTTAAATAGTTGAAATAGGTCATAGATGCATGCATAGAAGTGTTAGGCTAATGAATCTTGAATATTGCAGGCTAGATTGATCGATTCTCTGATCAGTCAACGCAGCTAAGAAATTTTGCAGAGAATGAAAGGTGGGGATTGAATCCACAGACAAAGATCAGATGGTCTAGGAGAGATCCACAACGAAATTTGTGAGGGTGATAACAGATCTACAAATATCTGTGAGATCCGCATCAAAGAGTGGATCGATAGTTGTGGAGAAGGCCGCAAAGATTTGACGGTTAGAAAATTTGTGGAAGGAAATTTGCAGGGGACAAACTTTGGAAATTTGGTCAGGCATCCCACATCCTGCATCTCGCAACCGGCATGCAGAAATCTTGTTGCAGAAACAGATTTGTGGAAAGCCTGTTGAAGAAACAGAGTAGTGGAAGAGATGTTGCGGAAGCAGAATTGCGGGGAGGTAATTTTAGATCAGAATTTGGTCGAGGGATAAATTTGGTAATCCTGCTAAGTGTAGGAGCCACCAGATCCTGGAGGTGTTGGTTGGGTTGGCTGTGGTTGATCCCACCTACACCATTAACTATCACTAATTAGAAACGAAAAAATGCTTGAATATTCAATGTTTTTTTGTTTCTAATAAGTCTCTTAAAATGATGTTTAAATATAGTATTGTGATTCAATTTTGTTTTTTCAATTGCATTATGTTTTCTATCAGAATGTTGAATTTAATGTTCCAAATTGACGGTTTGAAAATGAGTGCAAAATTCTAAGTATCTTTCGAAATTCTAAAACTAAAAAGCATTTACACTTGAGATCCACTTTCTCGTTCACAGGGCTGCCCGAAATCGCAAGTGAAGGGGATATTTGTGGCTCGACAATATGGTTCAAAACTTCAAAAGACCCAATACACTTGAGATCCACTTTCTCGTTCACATGACCACCCGAAAGCGCAAGTGAAGAGGATACTCATGGCTCGGAATTTTGAGAATTTATGTGAATTTGATATTAAATGATGGTATGAAGAGTGGCTTAGTGGTGATTACAAGTTGTGTGGTAGGTCAGCAAGTCCATGTGGATTCAAAATTCATGGCCAAAATAATTCATAAATTGAAACAATGTCATGTTCTTTAGTTTTTTCAACAACTTCCTTATGTCACTTTGTGATAAAAATGACCAATTTTGACAACATTTGAGACGCCCGAGAGTGAAATAAATGACTTAAGTAGTAAAAATGTCATAAAATTTCAGATATGAGAATTCTTTGCAAGGAAAACTTTGAATAATACTAAAAAAAACCTACTCCTAAAAGTGATTTTTTCTTAGTTTTTTCTTAAAAAGAGTTTTCCAAGCCTTCCAAAATTGAGGGAAAATGTGCCCAAATGCTTCAAAAATGATCCTAAGAGGTCATATTTACATTTAACAAGTTTTTTAGGATGTCAATTAAGTTTCTTCAAAGTTTCTAAAGAATTCAATCAAAAACCAAAAATTAGTGATCTCCAAAAATTTCAAATTCAAGCCAAAATGCACACCAAACTTAAAATCCTTCAAAAAATCTCTAAATATTGATAAAAGGGAAGAAAATGTTGTCTAAAACCTCTGTTAGAATACTCCTAAGACATCTACAAAAACAAAAATCAATCAAAATGACCAAAAATTGTAGATCTGATCATCAAAAATCAAGAATCATGGCTTTTTCAAATTTCACCCATATGCACACAAAACTTCAAAATTATTCAAAGAAATCCCTTAAATATTGATCAAAGAGAGGTAAGTACTGTCTAAAACCTATATTGGAATATTCCTAAGACATCTACAGCAGAAAAAATCAATCAAAATGACCAAAAATTGCAGATTTGACCATCAAAGATCAAGAATAATGGCTTTTTCAAATTCCAACCATATGCACACAAAAATTCAAAATTATTCAAAACAATACCTAATATTTGACAAAAATGGATAAACTTAGACTGAAAAATCAATTATAGGACTTTATAAGCTTTCCACAACAACAAAAAATCACTCAAAACGGATAAGTAAAGAGGATTGTATGCCCAAAACATCAAGAACACGTGACTTTTTTCACATTCTGGCTGGCGCACCTCTGTTAGGGATGAACATAGTACTGTTGGTGCTCTATCTAGTCGATGTACGGGTGCTAGAGGAGGATAGAGCTCTGTATAATATTTTTAAAGGTTCCAGCAAGATAGAGAGGTGGATTCAGGTCGGTTTTGACCGGCTCTAGGACTATATTAAAACCATCTAACAACAATATCAAGCATGCATGATAATATTTGAAAGGTAAAAATCACCCTAAAAAAGGGGAAATTCTCAAGAAAACTTGTTTAGAGAGAAGAGCCCCTTATCTCCCTAGTATGGTCACCATTCTATTGGTAGATTTGATTGTAGGGACATGTCTACAACCTATCTATACTTAACTATAGGGAGGGTGAATCCTGTTGACAAAAGTACATGCAACAAGTGAAAGATTTTTTATATTTCTAAACTTTTTCAAAGAAGAGAGAGGGAGGGAAGGAAGGAGATTACCTCTTGAAGCGTGTCATTCGTCGAAGATCTTTTTGCTCCAACCTCCTTAGTCTTTAGGCCTCCATTAGTAGCTTTCTAGATAGTTCCTTACCTCTAGATTTTTGAAAACTTTGAAAAATATTGAAATCTATCTACCAAATATTGATAAAGAACACACACAAATGCATAGATTCATACACAACATTTGGGGTAAAATCAGATTGTATCATATTAAAATAGAAGGAAAGTGATTACATCCCAATAATAGGTGAACCCCTTTCTCCCTTGCTTTAAACTATCCTTCTCCATCAATACCAATGATCACCAAAGAAATTATGATATGAAAAAAAATCTATCTATCCTCCAATTCCTGCAACATGCTTTTGCTTTTCACTCTTGTCCTCTCTAATTCACCTCATATGCCTTCCATTTATAGGATTGGGCTATGAGCATCCCATCTCTTGATAATGAATGTGGGATTAGGATTTTTGAATTTTTTTATTATTTCCTTCAAAAACCCCACTTACCTTAGTTTTTAGGCATTTCAACTTGGCTTTCAGTATTTCTAGGACAATTAATGCCCATTTTAGGCATTTTTCCACTATGTGAGTTATAGGAACTGGGATTTGGCCCTTAAGTGGTCATGGACTTGGCCTCTTTAGAGCCACCTTGTCTTCAAACATTTCTTCCTTTGTGGAGGCAGTGGTCAAATTGTTCAAAAACTATGATCTTCATGTTGCGGGCAAAGTAGAAACATATTTTCAAACCAACACTCTCAAGGTTGTTAATTTTATTGTTAACACATCCTCATCAAGGGTGTCTCCAATACAACTTAGTTGATCTCTGAATTGAGAGACCCCTGTGAAGTAATCTTGAATAGACTCTCCTTTGCTCATCTTGGTGCTCTTCAGTTGAGCTCTCAGATTCATCTTTCTATTGATGTTCCTTCCCTTATACATTCTGGAAAGTGCATCATACATTTGCTTTGGTGTTTTCTTAGATGACACTTGAGGGATCAAGTGATCCTCAATAGAATCAACAATTATCCTCATTTCCTAGATTAGGTCTTATTCATGCTTCTCCTTAGCTTCATCTTCTTCAGGTTCTGCAATCTCATCCTTGATGTACTTCTCAAGGCCATTCTCTTTCAGAATAAGACCAATCCTATACATCCAAGATAGGAAGTTTTCTATGCCTTCCAATCTGTCCTCAAGCTTAGTGCTTGGGGCCTTCTTGTCTAGTAGGTCACTAAAAAATGAAATTGATCAAAATAAGAGGATGACCTTACAATTGTATGCGCTTGACCGAGGCGAGTTGGTTGGTCCAACTGA
This sequence comes from Pseudotsuga menziesii, assembly GCA_001517045.1. NCBI lineage: Eukaryota > Viridiplantae > Streptophyta > Pinopsida > Pinales > Pinaceae > Pseudotsuga > Pseudotsuga menziesii. The sequence goes on along the minus strand of LPNX011095894.1, from coordinate 33,924 downwards.
TTTTTGGAGATCCAAATCTTCACCCATCAAATCCTACTTGTGAGGTTGCAGCCAGAATTTCTGGTTCTGGTTTTCTGCTGCTTTCTGGTTTAGGGCCAAAATAGGGTTTCGCTTTCCCAAAGCATCAACCACCCAAAAAATTCAATCCTGAGCTCAATAGATGCGCTCTAGGAGGGCGCAACTTTCTATGCAAGAAGATCTTCAAAACTCCAACTTTTGCAGAAACCCTAATTTATTTTGGAGAGGGAGAAGAGAAAATTTCACATTGTGAAAGTTGTTATATTCAGGTTAGCTCTGATACCATGTTAATATTTTATATACTAGACTAGATATCATTAGTGTTCAATACAAATTCATAGCAGTAGCATATGCATAGTCACTGAAATAAACACAACCACAAGATAAACACATCATTTGTCCTCGGAAACCCTCAAGGGGAAGAAAACCCAGCAAAACTTCCTATGTATAAGATGTATAAGATAAAACCCCAAAACATGTATTCTCCCTTTGCAGATAATTCTCTCTCTCTCCTATGCACTACACAAGTGAGTGAGTTTGTGTTATAATGAGTGGTATGACTCCTCTATTTATACACATTGATTCAACTGACTTTTACCCTAACCAAGTCGACACCACTAAACTGTCTAGGCCGACTTCTCCTAAGAATACCCAAAACAATATATTATATTATTTATTAGGGTACTAAAGACCCGACACACAATTGAGGCTTTACCTCATGACTCTACCATGACCAATTATAATAGTACCACCCCGACGGAGGAATAATAACATCTCCCTTGGGTTTCATCAGTAAAGTATATTTAAAATATCATTTGAAGTTACAATTTTTCAACAGTTTGTAATAGTTCTCTTTGATGAAATTCGTATTTACAGTAAAACATGGAAGGAACATTTGCATCATCTAGAAGAGGTATTAAAAATTCTGCATAATCAATCTTTTTTAGCTAACATGTCAAAATGTGAGTTTGGTTTGACAGAACTCTTGTATCTTGGACACATCATTGGTCAAGATGGTGTTAAGGTGGATATGGAAAAAATAAAATCCATTATAGAATGGCATCATCCCAAAAATCTCACTGAATTGAGAGGATTCATTGGAATTTGTACCTACTATAGGAAGTTTGTGAAGGGGTTCTCCTAACTCACTTCACCTCTCACTGATTTGACAAAGAAATATGCTTTCCAATGGCATGAAGGGGCTAAAAAAGATTTCCAAAGAATGAAATAGGCAATAAGAAACTGTCATAATCTATCCCTACCTGATTTTTATAAACCATTTGTTTTGGAATGTGATGCATCAGGAGAAGGAATTGGAGCAGTCCTAAAGAAAGGACACACCCAATAGATTTCAAGGGTAGGAAGCTACATCCACGTGAGAATATTTACTCCATTTATGATAAATAAATGTTATCCATCATGCATGCTTTGATCAAGTTTAGGCAATACTTGGTGGGAAACAAATTTGTGGTCAAAATTGTCCATAATAGCTATTGTCACCAGAATCTACCCCATGAAATTTTTTAAAATTCCAACAGCATGCATATAAAACAAACCTTGATTCTCGCTACTGGAAACTCATAACCCAACATTTTTCACCAAAGCTTTGAATTTTTGGTCAATTCCTCATCACCTCAAACCTCTATCCTAGTCATTTTGTAATGAATGTCTTGGGGCTTCTTTTCATGGTTTGCTTAAAAAGTCACCATTGATATTTTTATCATATGTGCATAAGAGTTTTTAATAATAATTATTATTTTTTATAAAATAATATTTTTATTTAAAAATAAAGTTAAAGTCATTTGTTTGTTTTCCCAACTTATGCATTCTAAATATCACATGACTAGACTTACATCAAGCACCATATGCTAAGCTCACGCATTACAAGTTGATGAGATATGAAACCAATTCCATGTATAAAGTCTAAAGTACTATTTGTCTTTGGTGGTGTGGGATAGAGTCCCATTCAAATAAAAAATAAAATGATCGGTAGTTGATTGGGATTACATATGTTCAAGAGATGAAGAAGCACTCACTTTAGATGTGATGATTGCAAGTGTTCATTCCAGAGCATTCATGGGTTTCAAAGTAAGAATCTTACACATCCAAATGAAAAGACAACATTTATAACAAGAGTAAACAGGTAACCAATTATGCACTATACGTCATATGCCAATATGGGAGAAGTATATATGGCACATCTTCAAAAAGAATTACGGTTATGGTTAATGAAGTATCTGAAGCATCAATTAACTATCAAGTGATGAGTATATATGTAAAATCCAGGTTCAGTGTTTTAATTACGGTTATGGTTAATGAAGTATCTGAAGCATCAATTAACTATCAAGTGCTGAATATATGTAAAATCCAGGTTCAATATTTTAATTTGGTGTGGTTGTTGAGTATATTAAGAACATCTATTTTTGGTTCATGTGTGGAACTTGAAAAACATGTCTAAAATCCAATATGAGGCACACTTGGTTTTATCATAAATTGTTAAATTACTACATTTTCAATACAAATGCCCACTTGTCAAGAATATATGAGGTTAACTAAGCTCACAAGAGGTAGTTCCATATTTTAGGTGACAGATTGTTGGAAGGAATTGTTCAAAGGTTTTAGTTGGAAATATTGGAAACTTTGCAAGTAGGATTATCGAAATCTTTCCAGAATATCTTAGTCAAGGTCAAAATCGATACATTAATCTGGATCAACATGATAAACTAACACTTGACAACAGATATCAATGCACCTACATATTTAAAGGCTCGATACATGTAGCTTATCCAAACAGTTTTCTATTTTGGGATTTTTAGTTGCCGATTGTTGGCAGTTGTTTTGATTAATAGTTTGATAAAAAAATTAAGAAGAAATGTAATCTAAAGAAGGGGAGTTTTCAGCTGAGAAGATGGAGAGAGTTGTAAGAGGCATAGCCTTATATGTTTTGTAATCCCAAGAGGAAATCCTTTTGTAAAGTCTGAACCCGAGAATTTCTCTGGCTTCATGCTGCCTCATTGTCAAGTTTCTGTTTGTAGTAGTCTGATTTATATCTTTGATGGAAATGAGTTTTCAATGGTAATGGTGCCATTGCTAATGACATTTTTTCCTCATTAAGCTATAGATTTGAAGGTTGTTTACATATTGTATTCTGGATATCTTTTTGGATTCCTCGAACCTTATGCATAGTTTTGACATTTTGGATTCTTCTTTATGTTGCCTTATCTACATCATTGGTTTCATTTGTTTTGATGCCCAATTTGATATTCATATTTTTAGATATATGTGCTTAGACTTATGATACTCCATGCCCAATGGATTAGTTTTCTAAGCTTTATAATTCATTATAATCTATCTTTTTTCCCTCTCCCTTTCTCATCCAGCCTTGTTGATCCACTTACCACCCAAAAATTCAACCATCGATTTCAGATGCCTAAGCTTTGTGATTTAGCAGTTAAGTACATATTTTACGACAAATAACAGCCTAAGATACTTTTTCACTAAAAAGGATCTAAATGAAAGAAAGAAAAAGTGGGTGAGTAAGATTCAAGCATTTGACTTTGATATTGAATATGTGAAGAGAAATAATAATGTGGTAGTTGATGCCTTATCTAGAAGACCTTCTGTTTCTCTAATGGATGTAGCAGAAAATTGGAAAGCCATATTAGAAGTAGAGTATGCCAAGGATAAGTTTTCTTGTGAAATTTTTGATGGGAATAACCATGATGATAGGTATAAGGTGTTGGAAGGAATCATATACTACAAAGATAGAATCTATTTGGTCCCTAGTTCGAGTTTGAAGGAGAAATTTTTAAAGAAAGCTCATGATTCTCCTCTAGCAGGTCACCCCGGTTTCTTCAAAACATAAAGAATGTTGAGGGAAAGCTTCTCATGGAAAGATTGAAGGATGACGTTTAGAAATATGTTAATTAATTCCCCACGTCTCAGTAAAATAAAGTGGATCACACTCATCCAGCTGACCTCTCAAACCCCTTTCCTATTCCAGAACAAAAATTAGAGAGCATTTCAATGGACTTCATCACTAGTTTTCCCAAGGTACTTGGTAAGGATTGCATATTTGTAGTGGTGGATATGCTCAATAAATTTTTTCATTTCTTTGTTGTTACTACCACTTTCACTACTACATAAGTGGCTGAACTATTCTTTGAAGAAGTTTTCAGATTGCATGGGATTCCTAAGAGCATTGTTAGTGATAGAGATAGCAGATTTTTAATGCATTTTCATAAGAACTCTTCAAAATGGTAGGGACAAATTTGACACCTAGAACAATATATCATCCACAAACTGATGGTCAAACAGAGAGGGTGAATCAATGGTTGGAAGGCTACTTGAGTAACTATGTTAGTGTGTAGCAAAAGGCATGGATAAAATGGTTGCATTTGGGTGAGTTTTGTTGCAATATTACTTTTCATATGTCCATTGGCATGTCTTTTTTCAAAATACTTTATGTTTATAATGCATCCACTTTTATTGACCACATTTTTTGTGATAGTAGAGCTCCAAAGGCCAAGGATTGGATTGAAGAAAGTCAAGGAATTTTGAAGGTTTTGAAAGATAACTTGGAGTGTAATGGAGAGAAATTTCCTATGGCTTGGGGGTACCACAACAGATAGTATGACACCAGAAATAAATCTTTCTCAATATGCAAGAACAGTAAGCAAATCTAACACTAAGGGATATCGAATCATACCTTACTTCGAACGATTGAAGTAGATCCTCGTTGAGATTTTCCAATGCAATTACAATTATAATTTGATCTCAACAACAACAAACAAAGCAAGCATGATATATATATAAATGTGTTAGAGCTATCCTAGCATATATAATTAACTATGTATAAGCAATTAAATACATCCATAGATTCAATATTCATATTCAAAATGCACATGAATTGGACAGGAAAATATATTTCTATTAATAAATCAGAGATACAATAGTGACAAACTCTGTCAGAACTTCCGCGAACCAGAGAAACCGAGTCCTCCATCTGAGCCTCCACCACTTCAATCCTCCATCTCTCGATAGAAAGCTCACAAATCAAAGGCAAGCTTGGGAATAACACTATGTGCTCCAAGGGACAAAGGGATGCAGACTCAAGTATAAGCAAACCTGAGACAACAATGGAGTATAGTTTTCTTTCTCTTTCAATTTCTCCCCCTTCAATGTATCCAAGGGGTTCCTTATATAGCACTCCAAATAGGTAATGGAGGGTCGAATCTGAGAGTTCTCAAGGCATATGGAAGGCCAAGAGTCAATTTATTCAGACTCATATGAAGAAAACTCCAAAAGTATTTGGACTTATGCACACATCCCGATGTATGCGGGTTTGAAGTCAAAAGTCACATGTACATGCGAGTATAGCTTTCAAAGTTTCATATATGTATAAAAAAGCAATTTTTGGGGATGATCTTGAAACATCAAAGTATAATATAAGTCCATGGGGTCCAAGGAGTCTATAGAGGGATAGGGAAGGCCATAAATGTGTGATCTACCTGGTGTGGTAAAGTCAGCTATAACAGATGCCCTCTAATGTGTGAGGTCAGAGGGGTAACATGATGGCCGAAATACATTACAAAATCCATCCCAGAAGTGGAGTAATGAAGAACCAGGTGGAAGAACCAGCCACCCATCAATACAATACAATGATAAATCTATGCATGTGACTGCAAATACATGAAGCAGTCTCGGATACATAAGACCACAATGACCATGAATAGGCATGATATACAAAGTGTCACATGTGGTCATCGCCATGCACAATATACAATGGATCAAGATCTCCATGATGGATGAAGATATCTGATATACACTGGAAACACTGGAATCATGATCACGAGAGCTGAAATATCATGAATACTGGAACGATCAAGGAGGTAGCATATATGGAATGCCACCAAGCTAGAAGGTCTTCCACACAAACTGCTATTAGTACATGTCCTACTATGTGAATAGATGTGTCGAGGCCGAACATATTAGTCCATCGTCTGATTACCAGTCATTGATGTATACCATTAACATATGCGAGATAACCCACGGATAATGAAAATGGAAATCAAGGTACAGAGTGCAATCTAACAAGTGTGAATAGATGTGTTAAGGTCAAACACTTGGAAGAATCCATCGATCAGGGGACATTGATGTATTCCCAAAACTGTTGATGCAGAGAGAACCTACCATTGATGACTGTAAGTCTCAAGATACTCAAATGACTCTAGACTCCTATTCCAGAATAGATGATCTGATGTCGATGGAATGGAATCCATTGGAAGGAGGGAATTAACGCATTCCCCCATTAACCAAGACGAGGCACTCAACAACACTGTATAATCTGGAAGAACTCAATGAATAATATGTGCACGAACCAATAACAGTATAGAGAATGGCCGACATGCAAAGTCAAGATAACTGAGGAATGACCGAATCAGGATTCAACTTCCTTCGAACAAGAGCATAAGGAAAATGGTGACTGAAGGTAGGCAGCATGGACTCGATATGCAAACTAGGACATATATGTTACATAGGAGGCATCAACAGAGGCTCCATGGGTACTGGAAGCATAACTAGTTGGTGGAGATAAACTTAAAGTAACAAGTACAGCTCCTAAATTCAAACTAATAACCCAAGCAACAGATGTGATATACAGTGCTCTGTTCGAAGGCGACATGACTCAACTATTGCCAAAGATAACATCTTTTCTTGTCCGTCTTTTTATGTTTTTTTATTTTTTTGGACTTTTTCAAATATTTTGAAAAGCTTGAAAAAGAATAAAAGTGCTTTATAGTACATAGCAAGGAGGAGATGAGTGTCAGGGATAGGAAAGCTAGTTCCAAGCAGTGGTACATACCTGTGCTCAATGCAAGGAAACATGTGCAGGATAACGACACTCGGGGGAAGGTATCCTCCCGGTAAAGGGGTGATCAAGCTGCAAAGGATATATAAAAAGGCTCGGCTTGGCTAGACATGAGACAAGATCGGGCTATATGGATGATAACTCGAAGTCAGGGAGTCGGCGTAAAGCTTAAGAAGAAAAGCACAACTCATGAAATGCAATTACAACTTGATATATACAAGGGAGTCCCTATGGGGAAAATCCAGCATAAATTTCAAGAGAAGTATGAAGCTCTTGCTCAAGGACATGGTGGGACTAAAAAGGGACTCCCACAACGCAAAGGAGGTATCTCAACATGGGAACCAAATGCAAAATATGATCTAACTAGGGTACCCATTTATAGGAAAGCTCTATTATTCACACAATACCACTTCTAACAGCAGCATGAAGATTCTGTGATATCATGGAATGGGTTCATACCTAAGGTTAAAATGAAATGGTCATAAGGTGATGAAAAATGCAGGTGGATGTGAAATCCTAACCTATATTCTAGTTCAGACATCATACCTGTTATAGGAACGAACGAGCCAAAGCCTCGTAGAGAGTGTATAAAAAATGGACCCTACATGCCAATCATATTAGTACAAAACAACTGGAAATAGTCAGTAAAGATTCCAAACTATAGGATATAGGGAGGATTTATCAAGACAACTACATAAAAGGAAACAATGCAGTGGACAATGGGACATAAGAAGGAATGTAAGGTATAGACCCAACATTCACGTATTCACTACCACCCTCGGGAAGGTGAACAGTAGTGTCAAGAATGGATGAAGGGAGTGACAATCCTTCGCTAATGGAGTAGAGGATGGAATATGACCACTCCCAAATCTACGACAAAGGTAAGGGGTTGTGGTGCCCCCTAGTCCAACACCAGGTTCGACACTAGGATATGAAGCGTGTGATGGGATACTAGTAGTGATATCAGGCATGCCGGTCATAAAAAGGACCTTAACTCAAGAGAACATAAATATACTCAAGTAACCGTGATCCCTAAATCCAACTAGCGCACAAAGAACACACTCCTAAGAAAATATACAACCAAAATACAAGAAAACCAAGGGGAGGATATGTGAGTTCCCGAATGTAGGAGGTATGTATCGCATAGGAGAGGCTTGAAACTCCCATACACTACAAACAGAGGAACGTAACCAATTATAGTGGCCCTCAGCTTCAATGCGTAAAGCGACTATGTTTTCCAACCCCTACCTGGATAGGACACCTACAGAATAACCTCTGCAAGTACCCCCTGTGATACCTAGGTAAGGAAACTAAGGTCACCCCAATATAATCAATGCTTAGGCGGACAGTCGTAGACAGGATCAACCGTATGGGAAGGGTAGCAAAGAATGAAGCTCGAAAGCACCAACCAGTACCTCAAAAGCCACCAAATATGAATACGATCCTGGAAATATCTTCGGTGCTCATAGAAAGTGACCAAGGGCTATGCCAATCACAATCGTGTGCATTTCCTCGTGCTTGAATCCTATGTAAGAGGAGCTTCCTTAGAAACACTAATTATACCAAGGATTTCTCACTCTCTCCTGGATAGACACCTAATTGTTGTTGTTTAGTAGTCTTGGAGAATTGACTCACAATGAACTATTCCAAGACTCTAAAACCTAATATTGTTAGTGAACCCTATAAAAGAAAAATGTGTAGTTCATTTTAATTAAGAAATGATATTAATGAATGTTATTACTCAAAGGGAAATGGTCGTGCAACTAGTGATATGAAGAATCAACAGTGAAATAAAAGTGCACACCTAACAAACCATGCCAAGTGCAAATCTTTGTCGAATGAAAAACAGGGTATGCCACTACATGAGATGCATATATATTCCTTCAATGTCAATGCAATCCTTCCTATATGAAAGCCTAAACACAACTCTCATCCAAGCAATCCAATGCAAGTACCTCCTTAAATCCATATGTGATATGCAAGTAAGAATGCAACTATTTTGTATTTTCAATATAAAAGAATGAAAATGCAATAAAAATCATTAAAATCCTCAGTCTCTGCAACAAGTTGAAAACACAATCCAAGCAAGACACCGAGACAAAACCACTAATGCACTGATGGAAAAACAAAAAAGGAGATAAATGACTAGAACTACTTTCAAAGAAAAATCAATGAAAAAGCGGTCTCTAGTCACGAAAGAAGCATTCAACAGACAACATCAGAACCCAGGAAGACCCAACCACACTCACAACCCACCCAACGAATCCCAAAACATCAAACTCAACCAAAGGGGAGGATGTACGTGATTTTTAGCCAAAAACCTACATGTATACATGGATTTTGGCCAAAAACCTACGTGTTGTTGGAGCAGGGTCCCGCAGCTACAGTGGAAGCTGCCATTTTGGCAGATAGACAGTTTTGGCGGATATAAAGAGATAAGGTAAAGCTACGACGCCGTAGCCTGTTTCTAGCTACAGATCAGTGCTGGAAACTGTGACTATTGGGACAGAGAGTCCAGGAAGATGACAGTACTTGAGCAGCCGAGAAGAGAGAGCTCACCCACTGCATTGAAGGCAACGGTGAAGACAAGAGGGCTTAGCTACCCTCATAAAGGAAAATGAGGAATGAGGCTAAGGTATTGAAGACGAAGGATAGAAGTTGGGAAGTAGCACCGGTACACATGGTCAGCGCTGGGAAGCATGGAAGACTGCAGGAAGCTATGGTGAAGGGAAGCCGTGCATATTACCCATGATCAGCGTCGAGAAGCATGGAAGATGGCAGAGAGCAGTGGTGTGACGAAAAGAGGCTACTCCAAGTACAGATATGTCGACTGTCACTAGTTAGGGTTTTAAGGGTTACTGTTGGGACAGGCCCACAGTGTTGTAATGGCGAGACCTTCGGGCCGCCTATAAAGGGATATATTTTGTATTGTAAAAGGGTTGGTTGGGTAGTCAGTTAGACACATCATAATAGCCCATAGACTATTGTATAGAAGCCAAGCTCTGGTTCTGTTATTAGCAGTAGTTATCTTACTATAACCAGGAGCTGGCTCATTGAGCATATATGTAACAATCCGCAGGGATTGACAGAGGGGGAAGAGTATATTGTAGAGAAGCAATATAGAGTAGAGAAGAGATCTAAGAGAGAAGGGCTCCAGGCTATGTGCGGAGTTACCCAGAAGATCTCGAGCTGCATATGCGGTGCAGCAGAACTGTGTTTTCTTTCCCCAAGTATAATAAAGAAACACAGTTCTGTGGACGTAGCTTCGGCCCTGGAAGTGAACCACGTTAAAACCAGAGTGTTATGTGATCAATTTCATGTGATTGTATTTGCTTATTATATCTATCATTCAGTACATGACTTTGCTTACAGATTAAATGTATGAATGTGTTATTTAGTCGCAGTAGTATAAAAGGGTAAAATACAAGTTAAAGTCTTTCAGTATTCTGTATAAATAGTTTGTCTATGTTTTACTCAAGACAGTTAAGAGTCACAGTGTAAACGACCTCGTAAGTCGAGTCCTGTGGATCAAACACAAGTAACGCTAGGTGCGCCGAGCCGTGGAGGTAGGATATCGTAGAGAGGTGATATCGCACCTGCAGAGGAGTTGCGGTGCGAGATACCGCTAGTTGAGGACCTAGCGCGAGAGAGGGATGTGTGTGTTGTTTAGGACACGGCAATGCGATAGAGGCTAGGGATATCGCGAGTAGAGAAGAAACTGTGCGTCACAGAGGGAGAGGAATCTCATGGCTAGAAGAGCTGCGAGACCCACAGGACACCTCAGAACCTGGTCCAAGACACTTGAGTCTTTGGCCAACCCATTGAATCACTTCGGGTGAGACTTCAAACCGCTCCACGGTCTATCGCCGAAAGGGCCAGTGAGTTAGGGGTGTTGTTGGTTCATTATAGTAAACCTAGGTCTGCCCATAGCGACCAACAAATGGTTCCGTTGCCAGTTTTGAACAAACTGAGCATTGATGTTCTGGTGGCGTCCTACTAGAGACAAACTCAACCAGTGGGTTGGGTCTGAGGAGAAGGATTTTGCTGAACGAGAGAACAGGAGTCTTAGACTGAGTACAGAGAACTGGTTACAAAAACATATCTATACATACCTGTATACGATATTTTTTGCGACCTATGGAGACGAGCTTTACGACTGGTTATCAAAGTTGACTGATATGAGCATTTTCAAGAAGGAAGGAAACATTGTCTGGACACCGGAGCTGATTCAGACCGTGAAGAACCTTGATAATCCCATTACAAGGATAGTAGAATTCTGGCTTGCGAGTGTGCTAGCAGGCTTCGTCACAGAGTTTGCAGTTGAGCAGAGAAAAAGCTTCAGCGAGGCTGAACGGTACTTCTTCAAAGGATATCGCGGTAAGTACCTAAGATCTCTAAACTTGTCCATTAAGATGTTACTATATGAAAAAGGCACAATGGACCTA
>LPNX011095894.1:0-22546 GCA_001517045.1 Pseudotsuga menziesii | reverse complement strand
ACAAGAGTTTGAAAGTGATTTTGATGACATTGGACGTACACGTAGTGGAAAGAAATATAAAGTAGATTTTAGATCTCCCATATTTGAAGACAGTTCAGAGAATACTAGACAACAGAGTCATAGTACCACAAAAAGAATAGAAGGGGGTATCCCTTATCACCCCTACACCCCACAGAAACAGATCAGGACTCAGAACAATCCCGTAGGAACTCCATCCAGTAGCTCGCAGATAGTACATACTACCGCTACATCACCTCCACCTACACCACCGAGTGGTAGTAACACAGCAAATCCACATCCGCCATGTAGAAATAGAATGGGGGATGATATGAAGCTACCTATATTTAATGGTACAGGAGCAGAGGACCTAGAACAACATTGGTTTCTCTGTGAAGCCATGTGGACCATTAAAGGAATCCAGGATGACAATATTAAACTTATACAGTTGGTCACCACACTGAGAGAACGAGCCTTAACATGGTATATGAAGTATGCCGTAGTACCCAGAATGCTCATACAGGTCAGGACCGCCATGATTAAAGAGTTTAAGAAACCTAAGTCTGAGTCACAGTGCATTATAGAGCTCAAAGACATCAAGCAGTTACCTACAGAGTCAGTGTGGGACTTCGATCATAAATTCAAAGCCCTTATAGACCAAATCAGCTTTGAGTTTGCGTCGGAGCAGCATAAGGAATGGTTTATTGCAGCGCTGCTCCCTCATATCAGACTGCCACTAATGCAGCAGAAACTCCAGATGCAGGATGACGCTTTGGAGATGGTGATGAAACTAGAGGCTTCACCTCTAGCAGAAACCAGCACAGGTATGACAAACCTGCAAAACCAGTTGGCTAATCTCATGTTACAGTTGCATGAGATTAAGAAAGGGAAAGAGGTCGCACAAGACATATGGTGCGTAAGATGTAAAGCACAAGGCCATACCAAAGATAACTGTCCAGTCTTTGTAGAATATATAGCAACCGGGGCTCCTAACCCCTTACCACAGACCCACGGGCCGTGGTGTGAAGTATGCAAAACACGAGGACATCTACCGCAGCAATGCCCTCTACTTCAGAAGTACGTACAGACACCTAATAACTTATACTGTGTCTTTTGCAAGTCTGTAGGCCATGATGAACACGATTGTAGGGCCTATGATCTCATGGTCGGGAGCAAGCAAGAATTCTACAGAGTCCAATCAGAGACACAGGGTCCAGTAGCAGGACCACAGAGGACGAGGACGTGGAGGAGGCTTTGGACGTGGAGAAGGCTTTGGCTGTGGTCGCGAACCAATCACTTGTTACAACTGTGGAGTTGTAGGAAATTATGATAGGGACTGTCAGAGCCCCACCACCACATGTAACTATTGCAAATCTTATGATCACACTATAGAAGAATGTCCTACCTTGATAGATAAGATCAGAGAACCTAAGCCGGCAGTACACCAGAACATCTAGATTATTGCTGCCGAGCAGAAAGAACCAGAACCAAGAGTCAACATTGTGACTTGTAGCGGTGCTTCCACCAGCGGGACATCACAGGATATTGAAAAGAACACAGGACATGAGTGGGTGCGCAGAGCTCCTAACAAGGCAACACCACTTGACCTACATAAAAACAAACAGACATTTTAGGAAGCTAAGACTTTCTTTGATGACCCTATGCAATATGACCCTTAACATGGTATATGAAGTATGCCGTAGTACCCAGAATGCTCATACAGGTCAGGACCGCCATGATTAAAGAGTTTAAGAAACCTAAGTCTGAGTCACAGTGCATTACAGAGCTCAAAGACATCAAGTAGTTACCTACAGAGTCAGTGTGGGACTTCGATCATAAATTCAAAGCCCTTATAGACCAAATCAGCTTTGAGTTTGCGTCGGAGCAGCATAAGGAATGGTTTATTGCAGCGCTGCTCCCTCATATCAGACTGCCACTAATGCAGCAAAAACTCCAGATGCAGGATGACGCTTTGGAGATGGTGATGAAACTAGAGGCTTCACCTCTAGCAGAAACCAGCACAGGTATGACAAACCTGCAAAACCAGTTGGCTAATCTCATGTTACAGTTGCATGAGATTAAGAAAGGGAAAGAGGTCGCACAAGACATATGGTGCGTAAGATGTAAAGCACAAGGCCATACCAAAGATAACTGTCCAGTCTTTGTAGAATATATAGCAACCGGGGCTCCTAACCCCTTACCACAGACCCACGGGCCGTGGTGTGAAGTATGCAAAACACGAGGACATCTACCGCAGCAATGCCCTCTACTTCAGAAGTACGTACAGACACCTAATAACTTATACTGTGTCTTTTGCAAGTCTGTAGGCCATGATGAACACGATTGTAGGGCCTATGATCTCATGGTCGGGAGCAAGCAAGACTTCTACAGAGTCCAATCAGAGACACAGGGTCCAGTAGCAGGACCACAGAGGACGAGGACGTGGAGGAGGCTTTGGACGTGGAGAAGGCTTTGGCTGTGGTCGCGAACCAATCACTTGTTACAACTGTGGAGTTGTAGGACATTATGATAGGGACTGTCAGAGCCCCACCACCACATGTAACTATTGCAAATCTTATGATCACACTATAGAAGAATGTCCTACCTTGATAGATAAGATCAGAGAACCTAAGCCGACAGTACACCAGAACATCTAGATTATTGCTGCCGAGCAGAAAGAACCAGAACCAAGAGTCAACATTGTGACTTGTAGCGGTGCTTCCACCAGCGGGACATCACAGGATATTGAAAAGAACACAGGACATGAGTGGGTGCGCAGAGCTCCTAACAAGGCAACACCACTTGACCTACATAAAAACAAACACACATTTTAGGAAGCTAAGACTTTCTTTGATGACCCTATGCAATCAGGATCGCAGGTACCGCTGTCTAGGGGCGTATCGCAGCAAGCACCTTGTGGCGTTATCCCTGTACAGATAGCGTAGGCTACCACATCGGGAAGATGCGACGAGGATGAGTTGACAGGAAGTGTCCAATCCTTCCTGCGGAGTTGCTTAAAACTCATAAGAAATGAGCAAGCTATCGGAGAACTTCAGCACATCATAGATCAGTGTCAGCCATCTTCTTTAGTAAGCGGTGCACAACATGCTGTTAATAGCATTATGGGACATACAAGAACAGGAAGAGAGATGCGACTTACAGTACAGGTCAGAGAATTTGAAATGGATGAGGTGGTCCTAGATCTAGGATCAGAGGTAAATGTTCTGACTAAGTAGACATGGGAACAGATGGGTAGCCCCAAATTAGTCAGATTGCCTATCCATCTGAGATTAGCTAATCAGCAACGGGTACCACCGCTAGGTCGATTACTGCAGGTGCCAGTCGACATCGACGGAGTTCGCAGCTTTGCGGACTTTGAAGTTATAGAAATCATTGGCGATAGTAGACCATATCCAGCACTACTAAGCATTGATTGGGCAAGCAGTAACATGGTTGTTATCGACCTAAAAAGAGGACAAATGACCTTCGAGGATGCGCAGATCCGGGTCATCGCATCGTTAGATCCTCTTCAGGGTCCTAGATACATTGAACCTATCCGAGCAGAGGAAGAGGCACGTAACATGGAGAGTCTCTATCAGATGACTGTGAACCAGAGCAACTACATCAATCCAACCGTAGAAGGGAACATTAGTTGGCGATACGACAGCTCATGCGCATCGGATTCGGATGTTGGTCTAGAGAATTGGCAGAACAAACTTTACGAAGTCTCAACGCGTAGATGTGCGTTTATGACTAAGTCACTGCGATGGATTGGCGCATATATTAATGAGATTCTATCATTTCATGGTCTAACAGATATCCAGGACTTTCTCACGTAGTTCGAACAACAAATCCCTCATGAACAGAGGATCGTAGCTATGGACCTTGCAGTACGAGCCACACCTGCAAGATGGTGGTATGCACATAAGGAGAATATCGCATCATGGGACGATCTTAAGAGATTGATGGCGATCAGATTCGCTACCGACAGAGAGTATGTCCAGCAGAAATACACAGGAGAAAGTGACCCCAGGTCACATATTCAGACATGTGAACAGAATTGGTAGGACATTCCCGAGGATGAATGGGTTCACCGATTCATTCACACTTTGGACATAGTCCCAAGGAAATGGTACACAGAGACTGAATTGCGCAAAGGAACGACTACGTGGCCACTCATGATAGACAGCTTTCTACTCACTTTCTCTTTTGAATCCGAGTATCCAAGTGTTGACCAGGTCCTAGATGTAATAAAGAGCAATATATTTGAGGATTGTACCCTATCAGCACATACTCAACCGGATTGGGCCATCCAGTTAGAGGATGCGCTCGAGTGCTATAACTTTGCAGCAGAACCAGAGGATGAGGATGACGATCCTCGCAACATCAACATTCCAGAGTTAGAAGGGACTCGCGATGTTGATGGACCGAAGCTAGAAATCCTAGCAATCACAGAGCCCATCAAGACTAAAAAGATCAACATTGGCATAGATGTAGAACCAAAGTTTGCCTCTATTGGAGACTATTGGGATGACAAAACAGTAGGACGGATTGCAGATTTGCTACATGACTATCAGGACCTATTTCCGACCAAGTTCACAGAGATGAAGGGAATAGTTGGAGACCTGGGAGTAATGTGGATACCATTAAAAGAGGATTCCAGACCAGTCAAGCAGCGTCCCTACAGATTAAATCCGTGCTATAAAGAAAAAGTTAAGGATGAGATCAATAAGATGCTAGCAGTAGGCATCATCGAGCCCGTAGAAGAAAGCGAATGGGTTAGCCCCATGGTCGTGCAAGAAAAGAAAACCAAAGGAGACATCAAGATCTGTGTCGACCTGCTTAATCTCAATGACACATCGCTTCATGATCCATTCCCGGCACCTTTCACCGACGAAGTGCTAGACAATGTGGGAGGAAAGGAGATCTACTCCTTCACTGACGGCTTTTTAGGCTATCACCAGATCAGAATCCATCCAGAAGATCGATCTAAGACCACTTTTGCAACAGAATGGGGCTCATTCCAGTATACGGTAATGCCCTTTGGTCTTAAGAATGCACCAGCTATCTTTTCTAGAGTAGTAGTTGTTGTATTTAAAGAATACATCCATAAATTCCTAGAAGTTTATTTTGATGATTGGACTGTATTTGGACTAATTGATAAGCACATAGGATATTTAAGACTGATGTTAGAGAAATGTAGGCAGTACCATATTTCTCTAAACTTGAAAAAATGTATATTCTGTGCACCATTTGGTATTTTGTTGGGTCACATTGTTTGCAGGAAAGGCTTGATGGTAGATCTTGTAAAGATTGCCATCATTGTAAATCTTCCAGCACCCAAATCAGTCAAACAATTGAGAATAGTACTTGGTCATACCGGGTACTACAGAAAATTCATCAAGGGCTATGCAAAGATTACCGCATCGATGGAAAAACTGCTCAAGAAAGATGTAAAATTCCAATGGAATGAGGAATGCCAGCAGAGTCTAGACACACTTAAAGAGAAGATGGTTACAGCACCCATCTTAGTATTTCCAGACTGGACTAAGCCATTTCATGTGCATGTGGATGCATCTGGCATCGCACTAGGGGTTGTTTTAACACAACCAGGAGAAGGAGGTATCGATCATCCTATCGCATACTCCAGCAGAAAGCTATCGACGGCAGAAAAGAACTACACCACGAAAGAAAGGGAAGGCTTAGCTATGGTGTATGCTCCACAGAAATTCAGGCACTACCTGCTGGGTGCCTCATTCAAGATGTTTACTGACCATTCCGCATTGAAGTATCTGGTCAATAAGCCAGTGTTAGGGGGAAGAATCTGCAGATGGTTACTCTTATTTCAGGAATATGATTTTGAAATCATCGTGAAACCAGGCAAGTTGAACGCCGGAACTGATCATCTGTCGTGAATAGACTTAGGGGAAGAGCCAAGTAACCTAGAGGATAATTTGCCGGATGCATAGTTGTTTTCTATCCAAATCATAGACGAGTATTATGATGATATCATTCACTTTCTCACTACAAGATTGGCACCTGATGAGTTTACTAAGCATCAAAAGAAGCAGTTGGTTGTTAAAGCAGTAGACTTCACCCTGATCGCAGGACAACTATACAAGTTAGGTCCAGATGAAGTCCTGCGCAGATGTGTGATGCCGCATGAAAAAGAGGCTATTATTAGAGAGGCACATTCAGGCACCGCAGGAGGTCATTTCGCAGGAAAATCGACTGCGCAGAAAATCCTAGCTGCAGGGTTATGGTGGCCTATGTTGAACAAAGACACTAAGGACTTTTGCAGATGCTGCGATATCTGCCAGAGGGTAGGAAAACCTTCACAACAAGATGAAATGCCGCTGCGACCACAGATTACATTGCGCGCATTTGACAAGTGGGCTATAGACTTTGTGGGTCCTATCAACCCACCAGGGAAACAAACTGGTGCGAGATACATCATCACTGGAACAGAATACCTCACCAGGTGGGTAGAGGCCAAAGCAGTAAGAAACTGTGATGCTGCTACAGCCACAGAGTTCCTGTTTGAAAACATCATCAGCAAACTTGGATGCCCAGTAATGTTGATGAGCGATCAAGGCACACATTTCTTGAACCGCACTATTGAGGCCTTGATAGAAGAATTCCAAATTCAACACCATAAGAGAACTCCCTACCACCCACAAGCTAATGGTACGATGGAGGCCTTTAACAAGATTTTAGAAAATGCTCTTACTAAGATATGCAACAGCCAAAGGAATGACTGGGACCTCAGAGTCAATGTTGTATTATGGGCATAAAGGACTACATGCAAAAAACTTACAGGACACACACCTTTCAGCTTGGTGTATGGACAGGAGGCTGTTATTCCTATGGATTATATTCTTCCCAGTTTAAGAATCACTCAGATTACCGAGATGACTAATACAGACACATTGCATGAAAGGCTAGCGCAGCTGCTTGCCTTAGAGGAAGACATATTCATCGCTGGATATCATCAGAAAGTGCAGAAGGCACGAGAAAAATCTTGGCATGATAGACACATCAAGAGTAAGACTTTCCAGATCGGAGACCTAGTACTCCTCTATGACAGTAAGTTTATTAAGTTTCCAGGGAAGTTTAAAATGCATTGGTTAGAGCCATACCAGATACAGCAAGTTACAGAGGGAGGTGTCGTTCAGCTCAGCAAGCTGAATGGGGAGCTTCTTCCCACATTGATTAATGGCAGTAGGATTAAGCTCTATAATGATAGCCATTCCACCTCTCAGCCATAGTTTAGATAGAAGAAGCGTGCAGATGTCCAGTGTAGTTGAAAGGAGGCATCGCACTGGGAATTAGTCTACACCGGCAGATATTCTAATTATAAGGAATCGCATAAGGACAGTTCATTTTGCGCAAGTCATAAGCGGCTTGAGAAAAAAAAAACCGTATGAGTTTGGTTGCGCGGGTGATGCGATGAGGCATCGCAGCAACACAATGTTTCCCCGTGCCACATACCCGGTTTGAAACGCGACAAAGGGCCAGGCAAGTCGTCGTCTGACAGACAGTTAATGAAGAAATGACCGGTATATCTTATCGTAGATTTGGCAATAGCACAATTAATTTTCCAGATTTGGCAAATCTTCGACGAGACCGGCGCCTGCACACACACGTTTCAAGGAAAATGTGATCGGATTTTAGCAATTATTGAGGATCAGGATGGTGGTTGCTGTCTCATCCATGCAATTAATACGACCGATGGGTTCAGCCGAGATGACCGTTGCATCCGGGATTGTTGCCTTCGGCATAAAAGCAAAAATTATTTAGTGGGGCGGGTTACATTTGCAAAAACCCGAGAGCTATAGAGTGTATTGCTAAGTTTTCCAGGTGCAGAGCTTAGTCCAGTTACAGAGTACAATGATTTCCATATTCCGCATCCATTTCCCATCCAGGGTATTCCACCGAGTGGGTTCTGTCTGAGGACGAACCTATAGAAGCGATTTTGGGAAGAATGTACTGGCCGTGCGTCCGCCATGACGACGCTGCCCAAGGTTGTGAAATTAGGTGCATCACAGGTCAGCCAGTCGCCAAGGATGAAGAGTCAAGCGCAGGATGTATAAGATGTCATCAAAAGCTCTGCTGAAGAGAAGAAGAAAGATGAGTCGATCACTGAAGATAAGAAAGCAGAGCAAAAGAACGATGAGAAGAAATCTCCCGTCAGAATGAAAGTAAAAATGAGAAAAAGACGGCAACGGGAGAGGGCCGTTGACCTATCTGATCAGCTAAGAGAAGAACAAGAGATTGATGAGGCAAAGAAGCGGAAATTCAAAGATTAGAGGCATCATGAATACCTGGAGCGATTTGCTGAGAAAGAAAATAACAAAGGATAGCAAATCCAGCGAGCCGAACTCCAGCGTGCAGAAAAAGGTTTGCTCTCGGAATGGAATTCATGGTTTGTACCGTGCGCATATGAAGGATTCCAGATTGAGCGAATTATTATGAGAAGGTAGGAAGATACAGATTTATATCTACCTTATATCACGAGCTCTCATACAGATAGAGAGGAGTTCTCGTGATACCAAGGATTTGAGTCCTTATCGCAAGGTACGGAATAGCAAGGCCTTGCAACCGATGAAATAACAAGAGCATAATGATAAGGAAAGATAACACATCCCTACAAACTAAGTTAAATAGAAGACTCCAGTATTAGTCAAGCTATGCTTGACGCGGCACAGGAACGTGTCGAAGCGATGCAGAACAAAGTCACAGGACTTCGGGACAAGCTTCACCGGACTTCGCAAGAATCCAAGGAGAAGCTACAGCAGGAGAAGCCCACTGGTAGTGGCTCGGGGACGAGCCACAAGTAAGTGTTAGGGGACTGTTGGAGCAGGGTCCCGCATCTATAGTGGAAGCTACCATTTTGGTGGATAGACAGTTTTGGCAGAGATAAAGAGATAAGGTAAAGCTACGACGCCGTAGCCTGTTTCTAGCTACAAATTAGAGCTGGAAACCATGACTATTGGGACAGAGAGTCAAGGAAGACGATAGTACTTGAGCGTTCGATAAGAGAGAGCTCACCCACTGCATTGAAGGCAGTGGTGAAGACAAGAGGGCTCAGCTACCCTCATAAAGGAAAAGGAGCAACGAGGCCGAGGTATTGAAGACGAAGGACAAAAGTTGGGAAGCAGCGCCGGTACCCATGGTCAGCGCTGAGAAGCATGGAAGACTGCAGGAAGCTGTGGTGAATGGAAGCGGTGCATAGTACCCATGATCAGCGCCAGGAAGCATGGAAGACTGCAGAGAGCAGTGGTGTGACGGAAAGCGGCTACTCCAAGTACAGATATACCGACTGTCACTAGTTAGGGTTTTAAGGGTTACTGTTGGGACATGCCCACAGTGTTGTAATGGCGAGACCTTCGGGCTGCCTATAAAGGGATATATTTTGTATTGTAAAAGGGTTGGTTGGGTAGTCAATTAGACACATCATAATATCCCATAGACTGTTGTATAGAAGCCAAGC
This sequence comes from Pseudotsuga menziesii, assembly GCA_001517045.1. NCBI lineage: Eukaryota > Viridiplantae > Streptophyta > Pinopsida > Pinales > Pinaceae > Pseudotsuga > Pseudotsuga menziesii. The sequence goes on along the minus strand of LPNX011095894.1, from coordinate 13,056 downwards.
TCTGGTTCTGTTATTAGCAGTAGTTATCTTACTATAACCAGGAGCTGGCTCATTGAGCATATATGTAACAATCCGCAGGGATTGACAGAGGGGGAAGAGTATATTGTAGAGAAGCAATATAGAGTAGAGAAGAGATCTAAGAGAGAAGGGCTCCAGGCTGTGTGCGGAGTTACCCAGAAGATATCGAGCTGCATATGCAGTGTAGCAGAACTGTGTTTGCTTTCCCCAAGTATAATAAAGAAACACATTTCTGTGGACGTAGCTTCGGCCCTGGAAGTGAACCACGTTAAAACCAGAGTGTTATGTGATCAATTTCATGTGATTGTATTTGCTTATCATATCTATCATTCAGTACATGACTTTTCTTACAGATTAAATGTATGAATGTGTTATTTAGTCGCAACAGTATAAAAGGGTAAAATACAAGTTAAAGTATTTCAGTATTCTGTATAAAGAGTTTGTCTATGTTTTACTCAAGACAGTTAAGAGTCGCAGTGTAAACGAACTCATAAGTCGAGTCCTGTGGATCAAACACAAGTAACGCTAGGTGCGCCGAGAGAGGGATGTGTGTGTTGTTCAGGACGCGGCGACGCGATAGAGGCTAGGGATATCACAAGTAGAGAAGAAACTGCGCATCACAGAGGGAGAGGAATCTCGTGGCTAGAAGAGCTGCGAGACCCACAGGATGCCTCAGAACCTGGTCCAAGACACTTGAGTCTTTGGCCAACCCATTGAATCACTTCGGGTGAGACTTCAGACCGCTCCGCGATCTGTCGCCGAAAGGGCCAGTGAGTTAGGGGTGTTTTTGGTTCATTATAGTAAACCCAGGTCTAGCCATAGTGACCAACACGTGTATACATGACTTTTGGCCAAAAACCTATGTATGTACATGACTTTTATCCAAAAATCTGCGTATACATAGAAGAAAGTGGTAAAAATTAGGCCAAGGATCAAACCTCTCTAGGGTAGTGTCAATGGATGAACATACTACTATATGCAACACAGAAACGGGGAGAAATAGAGAACAAGTCAAGCACATTGTGCCCTCAAACCCCAAAGAAAAAGAAGGAACGTCCCCAGTGGAGTTTCCAATTCTGTTACGAAGAGAAATTTTCTATGGCTTGGGGGTACCACAACAGACAGTATGACACTAGAAATCAATCTTTCCCAATATGTAAGAATAGTAAGAAAATCTAACACTAAGGGATATCGAATCATACCATATTACAGATAGTTGAAGTAGATCACCCTTGATCTTTTCCAATGCAATTGCAATTATAACTTGATCTCAACAACATCAAACAAAGAAAGCATGATATATATAAATGTGTTAGAGGTATCCTAGAATATACAATCAACCATGTATAATCAATTAAATACATCCATGGATTCAATATTCATATTCAAAATGCACATGAATTGGACAGGAAAATATATTTCTATTAATAAATCAGAGATACAATAGTGACAAACTCCATCAGCACTTCTACGAACCGGGTCCTCCACCTGGGCCTCCACAACTTCAATCCTCCATCTCTTGATATCAAGATAACAAAGCAAAGGAAAGCTTGGGAAGAACACTATGTGCTCCAAGGGACAAAGGGATGCAGACTCAAGTATAAGCAAAGCTGAGGCAACAATGGACTATAGTTTTCTTGCTCTTCAATTTATCCCCCTTCAATGTATCCAAGGGGTTCCTTATATAGCACTCTAAAGAGGTAATGGAGGGTCAAATCCGATCATTCTCAAGGCATATGGAAGGCCAAGAGTCAATTTATTCAGAATCATATGAGGAAAACCCCAAAAGTATTTGGACTTATGCACACATCCCGATGTATGCGGGTTTGAGGTAAAAAGTTGTGTGTACATGCAAGTATAGCTATAAAAGTCGCGTATATGTATAAACAGGCAATATTTTTGGATGATCTTGGAACATCAAAGTATAATATAATTCCATGGGGTCCAAGGAGTCTCCAGAAGGACAAGGAAGGCCATAAATGTGTGATCTACCTGGTGTGGTAAAATCATCTATAACATGAAGGTTGCCCAAAATTAGCAAAAACAATATGCAGATCAACATAGACTGGTGTCCGACAAGTTGTGCTTGAATTCAGGTCACAATTAAACATTATGACTCGTGACACTTGGGAACAATTGGGTAGACCTCGACTATACGAGTCAGAATTATACCTGAAATTAGCCGGCCAAGGTCTAATTGAACCTATCGGAGTCTGGAGAAATGTTGCCATGACCAAAAAATGAATATTGATCAAAGTCGACTTTGAAATTATTGACCCTAAGGAAGGATCCAGTTCCTTCCTAGTGTTAGTAGGTTGACCTTGGGGAAGAAAAATGAAAGCATCGATATCCTTAGACAAGGAAAGAATAAAACTAAAAGGGAATGGAAAAAAAGTCATAGTACCTATTCATCCATCCCAAGGAGAACCTTGGATAGAACCTATTGATAAAGAAGTCGACATCCAACAATTATATTAGATACAAAACAATGAAGACTACATAGAACCTAATGTCTATGGTGAACTTCACTTAGGAAATCAAGATTCAGTAGGATACAATTCAAACGCAGAATTATATGATTGGGAAGTCAAGAACTATGAAACACAAGCAAGAGGTTGCTGGACCATTCAAAAAGTGCAGAAGAAACCAGTCCAACAGTGTTTCTTGGTGTCCATCATCCCAAAAATATTTGAAAAGAAAACCAGGGAATATCCTACCCTAAAACCAGCAAATGTAAGTATTACACAAATCCCAAGGTACAAAGAAAGAGAATCACCAGTCATGCATATAGAACAAGTATCCAGAAACATTGGTGAACATGGCCAACTACAAAGCTTAGTGGAAACCTTCACAGGACAAGATACTAGATGGTGGGATACCCATCAATCAAGATTGCAGACATGGACAATAGCTTCAACCTACTTCATAGAAATATTTGGAGGAAAAAAGTTAACCAATCAAACCCAAATACCTATGTTCATCCAAGGGCAGGATCCAGAATACCACATAAGAACATGTGAAAAAGAATGCAAAATACTTGGGTATAAGGATGAACGTACATGGCCACACATGTTTCCATCGATGCTATCCAACTTACCAAACCAATGGTACAAAATGGAAGAAGCCCAGGGTGAAACATTCCTATGGCATGAACTAAGAGACAATTTTATCAAAGATTTCAGCTTTATACCACAAGATGAAAACTTGGTCGAAACTGCAAAACAAATCAAGGCATTTATAGAACCGACCGAGAACAAAACCCTAAAATAGGACCGACAGACAATAAACTGCAATAACATACATACAAAGACAACAACAAAATCAACAAGGATACAAATGGAAAATGAAAATCTAGAAGGAAAAATATTTTGATGGAAATCATACCATTCAGAAACAACAAAACCAATTCGCACAGTGCTCAAAGTCGAGAGAGTCAAAGACACTGACCGAATGACTGCAGCAGACTTTTCTACCACATTTTCATAGTTTAAAGAAGGAAGCCGATCAATCAATGAATTCAAAGCACTAGAATGGTTAGATGCTAAAGTCAAAACTAAAGAATTCGACATCTCAAGTGATGATCGACCAAAAATGACAAAAATTGGAGACTACTGGAGTGAAGAACAAACAACAGAAATAGTAAACTTACTAAAAGAATTTCAGGATGTCTTCACTAGAGACTACAAAGATCTCAAAGGTCTAGTTCATGAAATGGGTGAAATGAAGATCGACATTAAGCCTGATGTCCAACTTGTAAAGAAAAGACCATATAAATTGGAAGGGTACGCCTAAAGCATGACCCAATTTCCTTCTTCTGGTCGACAGATCACTAAATGATTATCATCGTTTACTTCATCGTCTAGTCGACTCCATATACCAAACTCACCAGCTCTTAGTCTTAAATCTTCTTCGACAATGGCTTGCATTCTGGTACTCAGATTCATTGGAGATAGAGGTCTTACCTCTTGGGGAACTTCTATTTGGAGATCTTCCAGCTGGTCTATCCACAAATCTTCTTCCATGGGTGATGCCTCTTCCTCCATGCCTTCTTCCTATTGGTCGTGACCTGAATCTGGTGGATTTCTTTCTTGGTCTGTCACCCTAGTACTCATTCCTCTTTGTAGTTCTATAGCTCTTTCTCTTCTTTCTTCCCTTGTTTTCAGCCTCTTCTCTCGCTCTATTTTCTGTAAATCCGTCGTACCTTTATGTGTCACTGTCCATTCGATTTCCTTCTTAGGTTGAATTTTCATTGCTAGCGGTGGTATCTCTTTTTTAGTCGACTAGAATCCTATTCACTTTACCCCGACATATGACAAACTACCCCCCATGGCCTACCCGACACTTTAGAAAGCTCTAATAGTTCTGTTTACTTGCTTAGGAAATATTCCCACTCCTTTTTGGCAATGATTTTCTCCCACTTCCTTTGTTTCTCTGCCCAGTTAGAGTTTTGTGGCGATTTGCGTAGTGATGGAAGAGAAAGACCAGTTTATGGGTCTTGACATGGAAAGGATAGCAAACCTTTCCATTCAAGAGAAGATGTCGACACTATCAAGCCTTACAACATTAACCATTGACATCTAGAAAGTACTGCAAAATTGGATAGAATTCCAACATCAGCTGGCCGTGACAGTAGAAGTAATTGTGGAAGTCTGTGTATAGAAACGACCAACTATTCGACTTCACAACCCATAAAAGTTAAACAAATAAATAACTACTTTAGACAAGCAATGTATTTTTTAGTACCTCCCCTATTTCTTCGGGACGAAGAATAGTTTTGTTTGTGGGGGAGATGTTGGTGGAGCTAGTCAGTAAGCCGACTAATTATAGATTAGGTCAGCCACATAAGTTCATGTCGGTTGACCGAACTGACAGGTAGTTATTTGTAATTGTTTATAAATCATATATATTAGGCTGTTGAGCCAGATGAGAACTCGGTTCATTTCTATGTTTTCTATGGACCCTTTCACTATAGTATAATCTGTTATTCCACATATGTGTTCTTGTCTCTTGTCTCTGATATGTTTGTATGATTTTAATGTGTATTATTGGTAACCCTCTATGATCTGTGTGATTACAACAAGTGGATAGGCACTTCCAAGTGAGTGAATTGGTATATTTGAGGTTGCAACCCTACAAACAAACCACCATAAAGGTTAAAGGTTTAGAAAATCTCAAACCAAGGTTTTATGGTCCCTAAAAAGTGATTCGAAAGGTTGGAGAAGTGGCCTATCAGTTGGAGCTTCCCATAGGAAGTAAAATTCATAATGTATTTAATGTTTCATGTCTAAACAAGGTTATAGGTCAGCATATTTCAGTTTCATATACTTTATCTCCTTTGTATGATGAAGGACAACTTGTTCTCATTCCGAACAAAATATTGAAAACAAGGAAAATAAGGTTAAGGAGCAAAACACTAAAAGAATACTTGGTACAGTGGAAGGATTTTCCTAGTGAGGAAGCCACTTGGGAAGATGAACAAATTTTGCAGCATCCAAACTTGGAATTTCTTGAGTACAAGCAATATTGGGTGGGGGGGACTCTCATGTCCTCATCCCAATGAGACTACTAGTTAGCAATGTGTCACCCACCTACTATTTCCCTAGGTTGGGGAGGAGGCATTAAATATTTCAATAAGGGAGCTATGAGACCAAATAGAACCTTAGTTTTTCATTTACACATCAAACTAGGTCATAAAAATAATAAATATGGATAAAATAAAGTGGCATTATTTCATGAGGACATTTGGAGGGTCATGGAGACCTTGGGTGGCTAGATTCTTCCTTACACATGTCTGCATGAATTAACCCCAAATTAAAAATTATGAGTAATGGAATGTTCTTGTAAGGTGAATAGGTGTCAAGTAACATGTCATTATCCCAAGGATTCGAATGGGTGAAGAGGAATAACTCTCCATGGAAGAAGAAGAGGCTAGGAAGAAACGAGGTGCCACTTGGAGAGAGATTCCCTGCATTTTATGACAACAGTGATGGAATATTCTATGAAAAATCAGACCTGATTGCAAACCTATGACAATATGACATGCTAGGTATAAAAATATTCTCCAAGTGGGAACACTTGTGGTTTGGTAGCAGCAATTTGAATTTGGAGGAAGATGAAGGGATGAGGAGAAGGACAAGTGTCATGGAGGTTACTAAACATCAAGGATGAGTTGGAGGAAGACTATGGGAGGGAATTCAACCTTGGAGGACCTTAAGAGAGTTATAAAAATATGTCATGAGGAATGAGAATGGATTTTGATCATTTGAGAATTTTCCTTTGGTATTTTGGAAAGCACTATATTGTCCATTGCATGGTGAGTTCTCACTTGTCCTGTTAGTTAGATTCTCATCCAATTTGGTTGTTGGAGAGGCCACCCGGACCTCTAATTTGGAGCTTAATGGATTTTTGTTATTACAGATAGGAGGTTTCTACTATTTGTGACCCATCTCTCCTCTCATTCTCTCAATCCCCACTTCAATATTTCCATATTTCTCTATGATGGCGCACTTGTGTGAATGGTGGTTGCACCTTGTTGAGTCCATTTGATTCCAAATCATGGGTGAATGATTTATGGATCTATAATATGTCTCCCATCCTCTCTGTAATTCGAAATTATCATAAATTCATATGCAAATGTCCACATTTCCAATCTATGGTGTGACTAGTTTCCATTTGTTGATTTTGCCATTTCCATGGAGTTGTATATCTTATTTGTGTTGCGAATTGGTTGTGATGTTATATGTTGTTCGTGAGATATTAATTTGTTGTTAATGGTCTACATTGCTTATGCTTTGTTCTTAACCATTGCATATACAATATATGAGTCAAAGTTAAGTTATTACATGTCATTTCCCTTAAGCAAATATCACTGAATTTATGCATTCAAATATGAAGCTTTACATCTATGTTGCATAACTCATAACTACACCAAATGATAGTAGATGAAGTTTAATATCAGTACCCATACTCTTTTTGACAAGTTGGTAGGTTTGCATAGGATTTGGATAGCCACTTATGCTCACACCCTAGGAAGATTTGCACCATAAATTACTAGTAATTTTACCATTTTTTCAATGTCCCCAAATCAAGTTGTAGGTGTCTATAACCTATTATAAAGTGACAAGAGAATCCATTGAGTGGTCCTAAGACTCACCATATCAGTACCTACCAAATTCAAGACCCTCTTGAGCCATTCGAATCCCCTATATTCAAGAATAGTCAAGACAATTTTCCCCAAATTCTGCCTTTGTTTGTAATTTTTGAATTACATTAAATCCCCCTAGGGTCCCGAGATGGATCTAGTGAAAGAGCACATTGATCCTAGATCTGATTGTAATTCCATAAGTCACTAATCAATTTCACTTGAGTAACATTTATACCATCCTTAAACACCTGTACTCAAGCATTTCTTTATTTGTGGTGTATCCCTTAAATATAGGGTTTCTAGCTCTTACCTTACATATTCCATGTTTGTTGGTTTGATATGGTGATTAGCTATAGGTATTTAATTTTAGGATAGTTATGGGTCTCCTCCTTTGTCACTTGTTAATTCAGTGGCATAAAGCACATGAAATTCTAACCAGTGTGACAACCATCCATCGTTTGGGAGTTAGGGTTTTCGTAGGTCACGACTTTGGTTGCATGTCCCCTCTACCATCCTATATAGGATTAATATACGGGGAAACTACAAGATCTATGATAACAAGTTGAAAAATTAGGATTTTTTTCAAACCCTAAGTCAGCCTGAAGGAGGTTCCAGAAACAATCTTCTTATTGGTAATTTCTACTTCCTATATTTCCATTTGAGGTCCTCATTTCATTAAAGATGACAAACAACACCAAGCTTGATGAAAATATTGAGGGAGATGAGAATTTCAGAGCATGAAAGTATAAATTCATGCTCATTCTTGAAGAACGTGACCTAGAAGGTCTCATAAAATATGAAGTTCAAGAACCAGAAGGCGATGAAGCAAAATCAAAGCACAAGAAGGATATGATCAAGTATAATAGGATCATAGCTGATTCCATTAAGGACCATTTGATCCCTCAAGTGTCTTCAAAGAAGATCCCAAAGAAAATGTTTGATGCAATGACTAGTCTATTGGAAGGAAGAAACATCGACAGAAGAATGACCTTGAGAAACCAACTCAATAGTGTGAATATTCAGAAGGCAGAAACAATCTAGTCATATTTCACAAGAGTGTCCCATATTAAACAACAATTAGAAGATATTGTGGATATAGTAGAAGAAGCAGAAATTCTAATGACCATCTTGGATGGTCTCCCAAGCGATTGAGGCTCCTTCATCAAAGGAATATTTGATAGAATAAAGTTGACCAAGTTCAGTAGATTATGGGAAGAATGCGTACAAGAAGAAGAAAGAATAGCAAACATAGAAGAGAAGTTAAATGACAATGAAGTCAAATATTTGGCATCCCATGCAAATAAAGGAAAAAATCCCAAAGAGACAAAATGACTAAAAGGTACTTCTCTTCCTTTGAATTGTTTACATGTGATAAGATGGGACACATTGCAAGGAATTGTCCCCTTAAAAAGGAACAGTTCAAGAAGAAAAACAAAAGGTTTCATTCCCATGCAATCAAAGATGATGACCTAGTTGAAGAGAATGCTAGAGAATATGAAGACTCTGGTAAAGAATATGTCTTAATTTCATCCCTCACAGGCTTAGTCTCACATGGAAGTGACACTTGGCTCATGGAAAATGGTGATTCCAAGCACATGACAGGTTACAAGGACTCCCTCTCATGTCTTGTTCAAAAGGACTCTCCTCACAATGTAAATCTTGGAGATGGTTACCAATATCCCATTAAAGGAATGAGAGAATCCTCTTATAAGATAGAATCCAGAATGTCCATGAAGATGAAGTAAGTTTTATGTGTCCCAGGTTTGAAAAATAATCTCCTTTCTATCTCATCTTTAGATAAGAAAGGTTTCAGAGTTTCTTTTGGAGATGGTGAAGTCCTCATGATGTGGCCAAAAGGAAAGACAATAAATGATGCAGTCATGATTGGAAGTGAAGAAGGAGGACTCTACAAATTGAAGGGACATTCAGATTCACCCTTGACATTCAGTACCATTATCCCATGTGATTTGTGGCATATAATACATTCCCATGTGAATTACAAATCATTTCCAACCACGAGAAAGATAATAACAGGTTTACCAAAGATCCAAACTGATCATGAAGGAGTTTGCAAGGGATGTACACAAGGAAAGAATACCAAGAACCCATTTCCAAGCAGTAAAAATAAAGCAAAAGGGATCTTCGACATTTTTCACTCAGATGTATGTGGTACAATGTCAGCTACTTCTCTAAGAGGTTATGTCTATTATGTTTCCTTTATTGATGATTATTCCTGCAAGACTTGGATTTATTTCTTGAAGAGTAAATATAAGGTATTTGGAAGTTCAATGAATCTAAGGACCTTGTAGACAATCTCTCTGAAAATAATATCAAAACCTTGATATCAGATGATGGAGGAGAATTCACATCAAATGAATTCAATGATTTCTATAAAGAAGCTTGGATTAAGAGGGAGCTCACCACCCCCTATAATCCTCAACATAATGGAGTGGAAAAAAGAAAGAATATATCCATCATGGAAACAGTAAAATCCATGATCCATGATCAGGATCTACTTATGCACTTATGGGTTGAAGAAACTAGAACCATAGTTTATGTGCAGAAAAAAATATCCCACAGTGCTCTTGGGAACAAAACTCAAAAATAAATGTTTACCAGTGAGAAGCCCAAAGTCATCCACCTGAAGATATTTGGATTTCTTGTACACATACATGTTCCTAAGGAGAAAATATCAAGGTTATACCCTTCAGGAAAGAAGGGATATTTGTTGGTTATAGTGTTCAATTGAAAGTTTATCGAGTCTACATCCTAGGTTACCATCAGATTGAGATCACAATAGATGTTACATTTGATGAGGGTGCAACTTTCAGCGAGTGCAAAAAGAACCATGCAGATGAGGATCATGAAGAGGAGCAGGAAACTCCTAGAGTTGCAGAGACCAACATATTACCAGTTAGATATGTTTAAGAAGAGCATATACCAGAATACCATGACATGGAAGAGTCTCAAATACCTATGGAGTCACCTCATGAGATGATCTCATACAAAAGAAGACCGGCTTGGACTCGTGAAATAATTCAAGATGTAGAAAAGTATGATGCTCTAGAAGGAAGCAATAGACCAAGTCCATACTCTAGTTATGTGGCCTTAATGTGCAACCTTGTTGATGCAGAACCTACCTATTTTGAAGAAGCAACAAAGAAGAAGGAATGGATGGATGCCATGGTCGAGGAATGCCAGTCTATTGTAAAGAATGGTGTTTGGGATGTGGTGCCAAGACCAAAAGATAATTAGTAGTCTCCTCAAAATGGATCTTCAAGTCAAAGCATTCAACAAATTGAAATATTCAAAAATACAAAAAAATATTTGTAGCCCGAGGGTTCTCTCAGAAGGAAGGAATTGATTATGACAATACTTTCACACCAATATCCATATATAATTCAATTAGAACTATCATGTCCTTGCCATCCAAGATGAAATGGAAGTTACACTAGATGGACGTAAAGACAGCTTTCCTGAATGGCATGGTAGAAGAGGAAGTTTACATTGAACAACCACAAGGTTTTGAAACACATGATAGGAAGACACATGTATGCAGATTGAAAAAACCATTATATGGGTTGAACCAAGCACCCAGAGTGTGGTATGGAAGAATTGATGGCTTCTTGATGAGTTTAGGATTTACCAAGCATAAATTAGATTCTAACATTTACTATAAGGTTGTAGATGATGGGATTATGATATTATTGTTATATGTAGATGATTTATTTTTTATAGGAGAAGAGAAGCTCATCATTGAAAGTAAAAAAGAAGCTTGCTGTAAAATTTGAGATGAAAGACCTTGGTATGATGCATTACTTTCTATATCTCGAGATATGGAAGTTCCCATATGAGATTTTCCTAAACCAAGGAAAATATGTTGTTGAGATCCTAAAGGGATTTGGGATGATGGATTGTAAGGCCGTGAATACTTCGATGGTGACAAACTTGAAGCTCTTAAATGGTGATTCATCAAAGACAGTATATGTTACACTGTACAAACAGATTATTGGTTCATTGATGTATTTGAAAAATACAAGACCATATATATGTTTTGTAGTAAACACATTAAGTCAGTCAATGGTGGATCCTAGACATGTTCACTTCGTTGCATAAAAACATGTGATGAGATACATAAAGGGTACATTGGATTATGGCCTCAGATATGCATCTGATAGTGAGATCAGATTACATGGATATGCGGATTCAGATTGGGAAATAAATGCTAAAGACAAAGAGAGCATGTCAGGATCTTGTTTCATTTTGGGATCAAGTGTGTTCTCATGGATCAATAGAAATCATACCATTGTTTATCTCAGTACACTAGAGTTTGAATATATTGCAGCATGTTCATCATGTAGCGAAGCAGTGTGACTTCACAAGTTGTTGACGGGATTGTTCGATACCAAGATGGATGCGATTGATATCTACTGCAATAACTAGAGTTGCATCAAGTTGTCATAATACCTGATGTTCCATGACAATTCGAAGCATATAGAATCAAGTATCACTACATCTGGAATATGGTGCAAAGGGGAGTTTTAGAGCTCCAGTATGTTCCTACAAAGGAACAAGTTGTTGATATATTGACTAAGCCTATGTCTTGAATAAAGTTTGAATACTTTTAAGAAAATCTTGGTGTAGTCCGAAAGGACCGACCTCCCTAGTAATAGGGAGTGATGATGATGATGTGGTTTCCTAGAGCCATAGTGTGGCATCTTAGTCTAGGATTGGTATGTCAACCTGACAAGGCCTGTTTGATCCCAGTGGGATTAGTATGTCATTACTGACAAGGCCTATTTGATCCTAGGGGGATTGATATGTCTGACTAGGCATGTTTGGTCCAAAAGGATTAGTAAGTTAGACAAGGCCTGTTTAATCCCCAGATAGATTGGTATGTCTAACTAGGCTTGTTTGGTCTGAAAGGATTAACAGGTTAGACAAGGAATTTTTGGTCTACCAGAGTGCCCACTATAGAGCTACTCCAGATGTTTGTTGATGATGATGTTCCAACTTTTACATGCTAATGATGATGATGTTCCTACATTTACATGTTGATGGTGATGTTCTAGCATTTACATGTTGATGATGTTCCATCATTTACATGTTGATGGTGATGTTCTAGCATTTACATGTTGATGATGTTCCATAATTTACATGTTGATGGTGATGATCCAACATTCACATGCTGACTCATGTTCCACATGATGTTGATGTTGTTCCAACAAACACAAGTTGATGTTCCCGATGATGATGTTGTTCTAGAATTTATATGTTGATGATGTTCTAGATGATGATGATGTTGTTCTAGCAGTTACATGCTAATGATGTTGTAGATGATGATGATGGTGTTCCAACATTCACATGTTAATGTTCTTAATGATGATGTTGTTCCAGCAGCCACATGTTGATGTTGATGATGATGCTCCAAATGATGGTCCATGTTGACGTTGATGCTCATGTTCTAGATAAATGATGTTGTTGTTGTTCCAAAACTTCCTATGACATATAGATTCACCAGTCAGACGCACAGTTGTTGTTGTTGTTGATGTTGTAGAATACCTTCCTTGTTAACAGGGAGTGTTAAAGAAATGTAACTTCAAAAGATATTCTATTGTACTTTTATTATATCATTATTATTCCTCCTTTGAGAGATGTCATTAATGTAATTGGTCATGTAAAAGTATTGCGGTAAAAACTTCATTGTAAGTCGAGTCAATGGTACCAACAAATTTATTTGATAAATGTTATTATGAGTCTTCCTAGGTAGGTTGGCCCTAATTAGAGAAATAGTCTGGGGTGATTCCATGAAGATGGGTAACACTTTTTGGCCAAATTTGGCGATGAAAACCTGATTTTTTACTCATGTGCTAGATAGAAGCCCTCAAAACGCA